>CM060858.1:18773917-18848814 GCA_030737845.1 Acorus calamus | reverse complement strand
CCTCTCCTTGTTTAGGAGTAAAAAAAATACTCTTTAGCATGGTCCTTAATCACCTTTGGATCATTAGAGAGAGACCCATCCTCCAATCTTACTTTGCGGATGGTGTTACTCGCAGCCCTCGCTTTTAAGGAAGAATAGAAGAATTTTGAGTTCTTGTCTCCCTCAAGAAGCCATAACTGTCTAGATTTTTGCCTCAGAATACTTTCCTCCCTCTGCAAGATCTGAAGATATTCGTGCTTTGCTTCAAATTCCTTCTGAACAAGCACATCATTTAATGGGTCAGATAGGGAAGCCTCCTGGGCTCTTTCGAGCCTTTTCCGACATGTCAAAAGTAGATCATTGATGTTACCATAAGTGTCCCTATTCCACTCCATAAGAACACTTTTAAGGTACTGTAATTTTTTTATGAGAACATACATTGGAGACCCATTGAAGTTTCTAACCCAAGCTTGCTTAATAACTTGCTCAAACTGTGGATGAGTTTCCCATGCCGAAAAATATTTAAAAGGTCTTGGTCCCGAAGGGAAAACGGGGTGAACTGTGACTTGGAGAGCCGAATGATCAGAAAGACCAGGGGGGAGAGCATGATAGAAACTATCAGTGTGCTCCAACATCCATTGTGTATTAACCAATACCCGATCCAATTTACAAGCAATCCGGGTCTCCTGATTATTACACCAAGAAAAAGGACTACCACTCCGCTGTAGATCCTGAAGATGACAATTAATACAATTATTGAACTTGGAGATCCTTCGAGAGTGGGGAGGACGTCCTCCCAATTTTTCGTGGGCATAACGAACCTCATTAAAATCCCCCCCAACCAGCCATTTAGACAAATTAGCAGATCCTGCCAAGATTTCTAGATCACACCAGAGAGAATTTCTTTTACTTGAGGAATTAGAGGCATAGATCACTCAAATAAAATAGTTTGGAAAATCCCCACAAGCAAAAGTGACCTTGCAGTGCAAATATTGATTAGAAAAAGAGAGAATCTCAACATTTACTAATGAATTGTCCCATAACAGCCAAATACGACCCTGGAAATCGGATTAATCAGTTTGTAGTGTGGAAGAATCCTCCTACTGACCTTCATAGCATTTTGATCCTCTACTTTTGTTTCCATCAAAGCAATAAGCGGAGAAGAAAATTTTGAAAAAAAAATTCTTTACATCCATTTGTTTCTCTTTGCTATTGAGCCCTCGGATGTTCCAAAAAACACAATCCATAAAACAAAATTGGATAGTGGGAGTGAATCTAGGCATCAGCCTTAGAAGGTCCTAGAGTGGGACCATGTTTCTTCTTTTTGCTTTTCTTTGATTCTGGTTTGGGAGGCAAAGCATGCTCCCCTTTTATACCAGCATTTTTTACCCTTTTGTGTTTTACTGAAAGATCTTTAATGATAAATTCAGGATGAAGCACCACTTGCAAGACCGGATCATCGGGGATGTTCCCAGTGGGGATATTCTGATCCTGCGACTGTGGAACAAAGGATGCTTGCTGCGGGATAGACCAACTACCTTGTTCTGCATTAGCTTTCTCTAATGGATTGGCCTTCTGTGGATGCTGATCTACATGATTTTTAGCCTCTAAAATTTTAGCCAGTCCCGAATGAGAGGATAGTTGAGTCTCAAAGATACAAGATCAGATTCAGAAGAGAGCAGGTCCACAGAGTTAGTTGTTGGTCTAGATTGAAAGACTTCTGCCTAAGAGATTTTTGCTAGCATAGATTGAGAGATTGCTGCCTGGTTTGACTGAGAAGTTTCTGCTTGAGTAGGTTGAGTGGAGAGATGTGCTGTCTCAGCAGATTGAGAAAGAAATTCAGCATTGGCTACCTGACCAAGTTGTGAGACTGTAGTTTCCTCGATCTGAGATACAGACTGCCCTTCTTTGTTACTATTGGTGCGCTCAACTTCCACAATGGGAGTCTCTTGACAGGCCCCTGTGGAGGGGTGCAAGGGAATTCGAGGCTTTTTGCAACAAATGGCCTCATGGTGTCCAAATGTATTGCAATGCTTGCATGCTTCTGGCTTCCAATCATAACTGACTTTAATGACTTCTCTATCTCCATTTCGTATCTGAACAAAGACCTCATCTGGTAGCTCCTCCCCTGCTTCAAATTCCACACACACCCTAGCAAATGAAGTGCGAGAGCAAGACGCCGTGGGTGTGTCCATATAGAGTGGAGGCCTATCAAACTTGCTATTTTCCCAATACGGGTTCTAGACCAGAAGTGGAGAGGCAGATTTGGGAATTTTATCAATATGGGTATGGATGTGAGTCTCTCAAACTCCATTCGAGTATTCCTATTCTATTTTTTAATCACAAAGGGACGATTGTCCAGGACCAGGGTCCCCCTTAATCACATGGATAAGATCCTCTTCCAAATAAAAAGTCACCATGTAGAATCCATTTCCTTGTAAGTTCAGTTTGATCTCACCCTTTGGTTTCCATAGCTTCTTTATAAATTGAAGAAAAGGAGTAAAAACTGGTCTTTTCCCCCATACATAACCCACCAGTATGAAACCCCAAGCTGCTTCTGCTTCCTTAATTTCCTCTTCTTCTAATACTGCAAATTTCTGAGAGCAGTCCCTTTCAGGTGGGAAGAACTCCATACCAGTATGATGTTGCTTGGTCACAGATGAGTTAAATAAGCTAGCCCAGTCTTTTGAGACAGCATTAACATGAGAACTACTAACATTGACTCGATTTTGTTTAGGTCGAGGAGCAAAAATCTATACAGATTTTTGGATTTTTGTTGTCTCTTTTTCCTTATTTGTGATAGGTGGGGTAGAAGAATACCTTGCTTGAAAGAGGATTAGAAGTCCCAGCAGCAGAAGAAGGCCCTGGAGCAGATACATCAGGGAAGATACATTAGTTGAAACCCTTGACTGAGCAGCCAAGAGGAAAAGGGGGCTCCATCAGCAAGAACAACCGTAGCACCATCTCCAGGAGGTAATAGATCTAAATCCGGCATACCAGCTTGAGACGATGTAGAGGAAGGAGACTTCAAGGAGGAGTGAGAGAGATCACTCCCGAACGGCCAATGCAAGAGGAAGAGAAACCAAAGGGAAGGAAGCAGGAGGTGCGATAGGACGAGATGGGATGGCCGAACCTGGAATATGAGAGGGAGAAGGGGAAGGAGGAAGAGGCCCCTCCTTCCTGGTCGGCTTATCCGGCATGGCCGGAAAGGCCGCCGGTCAGCATGAAAAAAAAAACTTCACAGGGGTGGTAGGTGGGAGATAGGGGTGGTAGTTTTTTTTTATATTTTTTTGGCATGGGCTATTCACTTTCATCCTCCTCAGTCCAAGATCTTGAGAGGTGGATATACATTGTTAGTCTCTCATTTAGTGTGGATTAATCAAATGGGCTATTCACTTTCATTCTTGTTCAGTGGTCAATTTGGACGTGAATCCGACTCAAGTTCGTGATTGACGCTTTCACCGCAGCACGTGTTTCTACTGACTATTCCAAATATGATAGTTCAAATAATATGTCATCCAAATCTTTGAAGACCGACTTATTTGAAAGAGCATCATTATATAGATTATTAAAGAATAAATATATGAAAAATATTAGATTCAATATTTTGTAATTTTGTATGGTACACACACAATATATATATATATATATATATATATATATATATGAAAATGATTGCGTGCGGCGACGTGGGCCGTTCGATCGCGGGTCCATCGCATCCAATGGTCGAGATGAATCGCCCCCGACCGTCCGATGCAATGGACCCGTGATCGACGGCCCGTGATCGCTGCCGCACCCGCCGTTCGCCG
This sequence comes from Acorus calamus, assembly GCA_030737845.1. NCBI lineage: Eukaryota > Viridiplantae > Streptophyta > Magnoliopsida > Acorales > Acoraceae > Acorus > Acorus calamus. Next base: position 18,845,026 of record CM060858.1, on the reverse strand, counting down.
CACGCAATCATGTCCATATATATATATATATATATATTTAAAGTAAACATCATTTAATATGGTATGTATTTTTTTAATAAATATAAAAATATAACGAGATATATATATTCGATTTAACGATGCATATATTTCACTGGATTTCTGACGATGTATATGAATTTTAATATTAGCAACAATAACCCCAACATTCAAGTTTTTGCAAAAAATAACACTGGACGCGATCAGTAATGCCTCGTCAGCGTTGACCGGTTTTTTTTTCTTTCTTTTAACTAGAGATGTCCTATAAATAGAGCCTCCTTTTGTACCCTTCCGGATAATTTTTTAACTAATTAAGAAAGTAGAAGTTCATTTATAAACGACGCCTTGTTTAGTATCGGGCAATGCATTGCCCTTTTTTTCTTTTCTTAAAAAGGAGGCTCCATATATAACATTGATCAAATTCATTTATTTTTTTATTTTTAACCTTGAGGCTTATATAAATATGCGTTTCGACTAAAGATCAAACCACATAAGGTCAGACAGCCTAATATGCATGCGGTCCAGACCGTATATGCGGTATGTATACGGATATGCGATCACTTATGCGGCCAAACAAGTTTTTTTTTTCTTTTTTTTAAAAGGCTCACATGATTTGAATATAAATTTTTAGGGTGTCTTTATTTTATTGAATGATAGTATTTAGATAATTTTTATGCTTTCATTTGGATGTTAGGGTTGCTTTGAAAGCATAATAGCTTAGGAAGTTTTAGCTTTCTATTTTTTTTTTCATTATTTCTATTTTTCTAAGTATTTGGGATATGTTCATTTTCATATCCACTATCAATTATACACTTGATTAAAGACCTAGATTTAAGCTTATGAAGCTTTACAGATTAGTTCCTAAAAAATTAATGTAGACTTATTTTTATTTTTCAAATATTTTCTCTTCTTTGTAATCAACGCCCTTCATTATAATAAATTATTAATAGATCTACATATTTATCTTATTATCTATTGTTTGAAAATAATCATATATTTTTTTATTAGTAAAAATTTAAAAACGTAAATACTCATGCATCCCGCATGATCAAACAACACATACAGTAAATTCATACCAATAAAAGCTGCTAATATAACATCCATCCAAATCCAAATTTTTTTTTTCTAATAAAGAAGTGCTTCTCTATTTTTATTTATTTTCTAATCCAAATCTTCTCCCGTCAACACGAGCAATCAGACCATATACTAAACCCAGACCCACATGAGTGAGGTGGGTAGATCTAGAAACTATGAAGTTATAGATAGTGTTGATACATGGGGCACGTATGGTAGGCAATACCAACAGATATCACAAATCAGTTGTGCTATTTGGGGCCTGTAAGAAGTACTGCTGGCTTGATTTTTGGTGGGTTGGCGATCATCCTATCCATCACTTGATCCATGGTTGAGTATTTGTAGTCTGGATATAATGCAGAGGCCTCCAGGTCGTCCTCTCCCAATTCATAACTCGACGACTCGTCGACGAAGATGTTGTGCACTATCGCAATGCGTATGTTTGCCGGCTCCGGCAATGCTGTGACAGTGAAGAACAAGAATATATATCACCCACTATGAGAGTTGGTGGTGAGCTTAAGAATTCAACCATTTGGAACTAAAAGGGCGTTTGGAAACAAGATTTGTAACTTAGAGTGATTAATTATGTATGCTCTTTAGTTATAAATGTTTCAAAACAATGTTTCCAAAGAAAAACAATTATGTTTCGTGAGAATCAATTTTCAAAAACCAAAAAATGCATAATTTCTAAAAATCAAATCGTATTCTTGGAAATTAAATTTTTTTTTTTACTTAAAATAGTTTTTCACGGAACAATTTTTTGTTATGTTTCTTTTAAAAACATGTTTAGATAAAGTATGATTCTCACAAAATGAATAATTTTAGAGGAGTACATAGAATCAGTTTGATCATTAATTCCAAAGAGAATCTAATTAGAAAGATCAATAACAAAATATGTTTTAAATTTTATACGTACTCTCGGAGAGCCTGACGACCTCTTCTTCAGGGAGATGGACCCTTTTGTATTTCTTTCCGGTCTTCTTTTCCCACATGTCGATCAGTCCTAATTGAGTGACTGTGTTTTTGGGAGGTTTACATATGACGAGACGGTTCAGCGTTCTCGGATCGTCTACGGTACTGATGGCGAAAGCCGCGACGTCTTCCTCCAGATTCATGACTCCTGTTGATGTTAGGGAAGATATTAAATTCACTTTGTGTTGAACATCAACTTTGGTGTGACTGACTGTGAGCGATTTGAAATTCTAAAGAACTCGTGTACTACATATATATGCCAAATAGGAGGTTTAACAATGATGGATATAATACACATTCAAGAATTATACAAGTTGAGTAGTTACTGCCAAAAATATGATTTTTTTATTATTATGAAGCATCAAAACATATCAGATACCCAGATACTAAACGTATTGAACGCAAAAACAAATGTTTATATTCAGATGGACATAAGAGGAACCTAGAGAACTACCTGATTTGCGCTTTTGTTTTTGCAGAAATTAAAGAGTAAACGTGTTTAGAATGATCCCAAAAAAAATGACTAATTTTGTTTTAGATTTTAGTACAAATTAAAAAGTATATTTTTGAAAGAAAAAAAACAAAGCAAGCTTCATAGGAATTGAGTTATATAAAGTTATTTTTTCAAAAATCACTTCCAAACCTTACATTTAAGATAGCGTGTGGAATATTTTATTTCCATAGAAATCATGCTTAATCTAGGTGCATCCCATTTTTTTTAACAAAAACTAAAAATAATTATTAGTTATAAAAAAGCATCTTTTTAGGAATCCAATAATAACAAGCCTTCTAAAAAAATCAAATTTTAAACTCATATATATTCCAAACACACCCTTGGTTTCACCATTGCCATAAACGGTGACCGTATCTTTATTTTCAAGCGGACGCATCAAGGCATCGATGAAGTACTCCGCGAAGAAGTTCCCAGCAACGAAGGTGTAGGGGATCCCTGCTGCTATTACCGCCTTTCGTATCATGAGCTTGTCGTCCATGAGGGGCTGGAATACCGGTAGCATCTTAACCCTTCCCCCTTCGATGCCAAACTCCGATGGAAGGAACCTCTGTTTTAAGACATTATTCGACATACACATGAGACACAGGTGCATGTGAATTGAATAAATTATGTGTATAACAATCAAACGGTCTTAAACTTATCAAATGAAATAGCTCCATTTATCAAACATGGTATTATTCATTATTTGATGTATTTACAACTGTTTGATTTATACAATGATGATATAACAATCTCATAATAAAAATCAAACAAGATATAAAAAATGAAAAAATAAGTAGGGATTTCAAACTCATACCTTGACGTTGCCAGCTTCTTTGATGGCGTTTATGATCTTGGGTTGATCGAGATGATCAGCGGTTGAGACCGCTGATATCACGACATCCACGCGTTTGATGCATCGGACGAGCAAATCATGGTCGTTCAGATCGCCCTGTTTTTGAAGAAAACGTTTTCTTTCAGCATTTTCAATTGTTTAAAGTTACTCCATAATTACATGAAAAACCATGTAATCAGTATGACATAGTTATATGGCACAGTAACTGAAGAATGTTTTTCTTCTTTTTTTTTTTCTTTTGCTATAATTGGATTCATACGACCAATTGGAATTCGGATTATTCTTAAATAATTCTATTTTTGAAAAACATTTTGTTTTTTCGTGGTCACAAAACCCTGACCCCACAGGTGGTGTGTGTATACTATCCACACAGTGACGCCTCAAGACAAATTTAGTTCCGAAATCTCTCAGTTTCTTTCTTCAACGATGTCCCTTTCGAAACCTTAAACACGACTCTCTTATAAAAAATATATAATATCTGTTAACTCTATCAAGAAAAAGACTAAATAAATAGGATAAAGATAAAAATAAAAATTATAAGAATACCCTTAAAAAATTTTAGGGCCTGAACAGACTCCTTCATTTATATACCAAAATGCAAGACAACGATTATACAACATATGGATAGAGGAGGCCAGAACATGAAAATTAAGTATTATGTATTGATCATAACACAAGGCGGTAGAGGTGTACAAATGTTATACCTGGATAATTTTCACCCCAATCGATTTAAAATCATTGATCAACCCTTGTTTAGAAGGATCGGGGGAGGTGAGTGTCTGGGGCCTTAGCAGGGCAAATGTAGGGTGACCCATGGAGACACTAGCTCTCACAATGTGTTTTCCGATGTATCCGGAGCCACCGATGACTAGTATTTTGCTCGGTCCGTCCATAGCTGTTCTCTTGCCTTAGTGTGTATATATGTGTGCAAGAGATGGTGTTCTAGGTTTTGAAGGCCAACACACATATATATAGTGGGAAGTGTATGTTCTACAAACAGTGGCAGAAACAGAATTTCCTTCTCAACCACCCAATTCATTTTCACGCCCACCAAGGAATTGCTAACGTTTCATTGTCCATTGAAAAATGTGTCCTATCGAGAATGGACCGCCGGTGTCATTCTTCTGACAGCGAAACCTCGTATGTATGTGGACTTGGGTGTTGTTAGAAATGCGTGGTAGAACACACATATTGAAAAAGAGTGTTGATGCGTGGTAAACACACATTTGAAAAAGAGTGTTGATGAATTTTGTCTGGTCATTTTGTAGCCCCATATATTATGATAATATAGTATATACTGTGTTATTATAATATATGATGTAAAAAAAATAAATTCATCTTTCAACGTGAAAAAAAACTAATGTATTTTAGTATGTTTTTTATTTTATATAACAGTATGTGGTTCAATTGGAGAGAGAGAGTTTTTTATATATAAAAAAATGAAAATGATTCATAGGCTCCATCTTATAGGCCCCCATAAGCCCCATGAGGTGGCACATGTGTTAATACATATTATACCTTCAGAACTATTTTAGGTAATCACTCTCTACCATTATGGGACGGTTATTTTTTTCCTTTTTAGCGTGCATTCATTTTGTCATTTCTTTTGATTTTGGCTTATCATAATTCAATTAATAATCGTTAATTGAATTCAATTTTCAATATTTTTTTGAATTTTCAATTTTTTTAAAAAACATTGTGATGCAGATCGGAAGTTTGAAGAACTTTTTTAATAATTGACAATTGCATCCTCTAATTTGATATTTAAAGACTTTTCACCCTCTGATTAGATCGGAAAGTATAATTGAACAATTTTGGCTATCATATCAAATCAATGTGTGGTGACTAGGGCTGGTAAACGAGCCGAACTAGCCGAGCTTCACCCTGCTCAGGCTCAGCTCGTTTATTTTGAGGCTTGGCTCGGGCTCGGCTCGACTCGTTTATTTTGAGGCTCGGCTCGGGCTCGGCTCGACTCGTTTACAAGCTTAATTTTCTGTTCAGGCTCGGCTCGTTGGGCTTGTGAAAAGCTCGGCTGAAGCTCGGCTCGGCTCGTTTACAAACGAGCCAAGCTCGGCTCAGGCTCATTAGATGATAATTTTTTTTTTTTTTTGACATTGTAAAAATCAATTTTCATAAATTACAACACCTTATACATGTTCAAAATTCTACATTAATAAACAACATATTTTAAAAAAATAAAAAATAAACATATTCAAAAATCAAAATTTATCACCTTGAACAACTCTAACAGTCAACACAAACATATTTGATAATAGATAACAGTCCACACTAATAAACATTCCACTGAGTCCATTGTCCTCACTAATAAACAATCCAGTGAGTCCACACTAATAAACAAACATATTTGATAATAGATAACAGTCAACACTAATAAACAGTCCAGTTAATCCACACTAACAAAGAGTCCACACTAATAAACAGTCCAGTTAATCCACACTAACAAAGAGTCCATACAAAATTATTCTTTTTGTTTTTTTCTAGTAGTTGTAAGGTACCTTTATGCATCTTGTACCAGACCTTTGGTCCACTTTTGTGTTTAATCAACTTATCAAAATGAATACTTACTTTGAAAAAAATTATCATCTGATTATTGTTAAAAATTTAAGGGTCATAGTTAAAGGTAATCCCAACCTCGATTAACATATCAAGCACAATAGATATTGCGAACACGAAACATATGTTCAACGATATATCAAGACATCTAATACACATTACATCAAGAAACTGAACCGCCAACAAACAATTCCAATGCTAACCCACTTATACACAAGACAGAGTTATGAAGAATAGAAAATAAAGAAGAATATGTCATTTCAGGATATCGAAGGGATCTACCACTGATGTGGCTTCAAGCACTAAGAAGAAATAACAGAGGAATGAAAGAAAACTAGTGTCAAAAAGCCAATAAGAGATGTCTATGTCTTGAGTATATATCCACCTAGTATAATGATTCCATCATACTCCCTCTTCCACTCTAAACACACATAATAAAATAAGAAACCATGGATACAAGCAATGTTAAACGTGCACAAATATATCAATGTCCATGTGGAAGAACTACAAGGCAACGATTAGCAAATACGAGTGATCTCTCGGCATTATACAATGTTGATTCAAATAAATGAGTTTCAAATTTCTACCGTTTGGAGCAATGGCATCAGCCTCGTCGAAGAAGATTATGCTTGGTGATGCTAAGCGAGGTTTCTGAAAAGGATTCTCCCTCCCCAACATATTTTGAATTAAGTTCTGCTCCTCTGCATAGTTCAAGATCAAACTTAAAAAACAGACAATGAAATATTAATTACACAACCAATTGTTTTACTGAAAGCTCTGAATTTAATCTTTGGGATTATTCCTTCACATGTACAAATATAAATAAAAAATTTAAGCACTTTGTTAAAAAAAGTAGGGAAAAAACCATAAATCAACAAAGCTACAACAATGGAATCCAGTAAAAAAAAAAAAACCCTAGATCTACAAAAAAAATCAACAATCTACAACAAATAAACCCTAGATCTACAAAAAATAAACCTTAGATCTACAAAATAAATCAACAGATCTACAACAATGGAGGGACTATGACGAACCTTACCAGGTTCATCGTCGAGACGCGTCGGGAGGGCGAGCGGCGTCGGGGTTGCCGAGAGATTATGTCGAGAGAGAGAGAGGGATCGCCGAGACACCGAGAGAGAGAGAGAGAGAGAGAGAGAGAGAGAGAGAGATCGCCGAGACACCAAGAGAGGGATCGGCAGAGATGGGTCGCTGGTCGGCTAGGGTTTCGATTGATGAGAGATTGAGATTTGATAGTGAGAGGATCTGTTATTTGGGTAGACTAGTGTTTGGGTGGGTGGGCCTGGACATTCGGGTAGACTAGTCGGGTGGTTGGGCTGGGTGGGCTTGGGCATTCGGGTAGACTAGTCGGGCTGGGCTAACACAGTACCATTATTGGGCGGGTAAACGAGCTCGGCTAAACTCGGGCTCGGCTCGTTTAGAAACCGAGCTTTAAAATTTGTTCAAGCTCGGTTCATTTTATCTAATCGAACGAGCCTGAACGAGCTTTAACCGAGCCGAGCCCGAGCTGCTCGGCTCGTTTACCAGCCCTAGTGGTGACTCATGTTTGGCATTTTTTTTTTTGCAAGTTTTTACAATTTTTTTTAGAATCTGATGTTTGTTGTTAATTATTTAGTATTCGATCTAGCTGCTGTTAATTATTCAAGTATTCGATCTGGCTATTCTTAATATGGGATTCGATTTTAATATTCTAATTCCTTTTATATTACATTCTGAATTGTATTTGATTTTTATATTGAATCTGGTATATTATACTCATAGTTGGTCACATTTGTGAAATGTAACTTATTTTTTATATTGAATCTGGTATATTAAAGAACTCATAGTTAATTACATTTTTGAAATGTAATTATTTTTTATATTGCATATGTAGTAAGCATCAATAGTGTGCAATATAATATGAAACTAATTTACATTCTGCAAATGTAACTAACAGTTCATCATTTATATAAAATAAGTTATATTTTACAAATGTAACTGACTTTTAATCTATGAGTACTTTAACTCCACAATGTTTCTAATTATATGGCATTTTAGGGAACACAGGGGATTTAGTTACATTTTCATTTCAAGGCAGTTCACAAAAGGATTTGATTTGTGAAGTTGAGTAATAATGTGCAGATGTGATTGTTCCATATGTTGGAATAACACTTGACTCAGAAGATGATGTTCGTATGTTCTACAACAAATTTACTCAAAAGGAAGGTTTTGACATTAAATAGAGAATGACAGCCCCGAGACATACATGGAAGAGGATCACCGAGTTTTAACAATGCGTTTTGATGATTGACCCAGGCTGTTCTGTCATGTATAAATGTGGATGTTTTGTCATGTATGTAGATGCAAAACAATTGCAAAAAACCATACAAGTTCAAATGTGAACTGACGTGTCTAACTGAAATTAGAAATTTCTTATATTTTTTACTGTTTTGAGATATGTAAAGTAATGTGATCCATTCATTTAATATTGGTCAATGCAAATGTTTTATGTATGTGATTTATGTTATATGATATGAATTATATAGCATTTTACAACATTGTTACATATATTTACAATAATGTAACTGACTTTTCTAAAATGTAACTGGATTATGATAAAATGCAATTAAGTCCCACTCCCACATTAAGCCCATTAAAAAAACTTCAGATATAACAAAAAGGATGCAACACATGTCGATGGAAAAGAAATACACAAAAATAATTAGAAAATAAAAAACAACACAAGGCAGCAGATCCAGCAGTTCACCAACATTCTACACATTATCGCTTTCAGAATTCTTCACTTGGTTTCTCTTTGGCTTGAACACCTTAGATGCCTTCTTTTTTTTATGATGGTCGCCATTTACTTTGAACCTTGATCGGAGAGTGAACGACTGAATCTTGTATCGTTTTATCACCACTGTTCAACAATTATTAATTTCTATGAAAAATTCATCAGAGATACATGCAGTAAGTCCAAATAGTACTTTCCCCTTCTCTCTTTCAGTTTTTCTATTTTCTTTGGTCCTACACAAAGAAAATATACATATTGAAATCAGTTACAATGCTTAACATTCAATTCTATGTTATATACAAAGAAACATACTTTTGATTTTGTCAGTTACGTTTAATAAGGAGTAAATTCAATTCACACACATAATCATTGGTCCTACTTGAGTTTACCATCTAGATTAAACCAGCTATTGACAAAAATAATCGTTTACCCATTATTTGCAATTGGGCATTCAATCGAACGAAGAAACTTGAATAAATCGGGATGAAATTGAATCCCCCAAAAATGTTTGGTGTCCTTCAATTTTTTAGACAAAAATAAAAGAGAATGATGAAATGGTTCAATTGTTGCGTTGATTTTTTGGAAACCAATCAGCGAGAGGGACGGAAGATGAACACAAACCCCAAAAAACAAGGGATTTGAGCATTCAAATGTGTGAATTTAAATGGGGGTACTTTTGTGTTTTGCTATTTTGCCATTTTGTCAAAATCAATCAGGCATCCAATGATAAATTGACACTATTGGGGCTTGTGAGTGAGGCTTATGAATTAGAGCCTGTGTAGCAAGACTAAAAAAAATGGCGTGGATTGTAATTGAGGTTACACAAAGGGCTTCATATATCATTTTCCATTGAAAAATTGGGAGCTGATACACACAGTCGTCACGGCACTGATACGACATGTGAAATCATTTAACGTAGTATATCTATCTATCTATTATAGTAACCATAATTTTTTTTTTAACTCTTTTCTTCCGTCATTACATGAACAATTTTTTTGAAGCACATGAAATAAATGGTCGTGATCATATCATATCATTATTTTTTATATCGGTTTTATTTTTATTAGTTTAAAATGGGATATATATCGATAGAACTATATATATATTGGATAATATTATAATATCCACAAAATTCTACTTAAAATTCTAAATATAAAAAATTGCATTAATTTTTAATTGTAACATACTTTTTTCATCTATAGATTCATAACAAATTTTACAACTCCACGTTTAAATGCACAAATAACACAAATCAAATCGATTTATATAACAGATATTAATTGTTTTTATCATTATATTATTTATGTAAATATATATAATCAGATATATTGAACTATATGATTTATATATTATTTACGTATATCATCATCTTTTGTTGGTGGAATTGTCCAAATGCCACTTGACCAGGGGTTTAATTTTTTTTCTGCCCCTGGACTTTTTTTTATTTTTTATTTACCCCTAAAATCTAGTCCTTTTTTTTCCCGTGACCAGTGCCATGATTCTCATCCGTTTATTAATATTACATTTCTGTAATTGATTGTTAAATATATGTAATTGGTTATTACATTTTGTAATTTATATGTCCTTGGTTTGTTCTATATATGATATTACATATTTGTTTTGTAAATTATAGTTTTTGTAATTTTTATTGTAATTGTTATAAGAATGATAGATGATGTATATTATCTGTAAATGGTAGATTATGTAATTGGGTATTACATTTGTAGTTTTTGTTATAGTTGTTATATAAATGTTAGTTTTTATAATTGTTTAGTACATGGATCAAGAAATAACTCTACTAAAATATTACAATTGTTCATAAATTTATTTAGGTGTTTGACTGTTTGTTGTATTTTTTATGTTACTTGGAAAGCCCGTTTTTCGTTATTTCAATGTATTTCAGTGAGTTTCATTTCATCCAAAAAAAATGAAGATGATTAAGGGGGAGACTACAACTGATCATTAAGATATGAAGAAAACATCATAATTCAAGCAATTGATGTATCTATTTTAATGAAACTTTAGGATTGTATTTATAACAATTTTGCGTACATTGAATGCACTTACAGATGATATTGCAATGACATTGAAAATGTAGATATGACCATTTTGTGTTTAAACATATTTGCTTATTTTAATATTTTTTGTAGACAATTATTAAATATCTGTAACTATTTGTATAATTTCTGTATGTATCACATTATATTTCTATATTTATGTAACTGTCTGTAAGGGGTAGTTCGAGTATCACATATAAATTACAGAAATTTAATAACCAATTACATATATTTAACAAACAATTATAAAAATGTAATATTAATATACGGATGAGAATCGTGGCACTGGTTAAGGGCAAAAAAAAACAATGACCAGATTTCAAGGGTAAATAAAAAATAAAAAAAATCCAGGAGCAAAAAAATAATTAAACCTCTGGTCAAGGGGCATCTAGACAATTCCCCCTCTTTTGTTTTATAAAAGAATGTATTATATTCTATTAGATAATTACATCATTATAGAAAGGGATCCCGGCCCCCCACAGGATATTAGTTGATTTTGATGGATTGAAAAATGAATAATGAAAGGGTTTTCTGCATATATCCCCCTCAAAGATCTAATATTGTCAAATACCCATTTCCAATTCTATTCTCATCAACACTCCTCAAAAAGTTTAAATTTTATATAAATTCTCTTTCAAAGGGTAGTTTGACATATTATAATTATTTTAAAGTTCCGTAACCTTCAGAACAACATTGATGAACAATTTAAAATCTTTTGGGGGTATAGCATCAAAAAGTAATTCATTAAGGTTATTTTGACAAAATGAGATATTTTCAAGGGTATATGCAAAAAAATAAAATAGAAATGAGTGGGTTTGAATTTGAATTTGTATCCAAGTTAGTATGTATACATTTGATTTTTTTGAATTATATACAAATATAATAAAGTATATTAATCTTTTATAGAAATGATGTATATGCTCACATGTAATAAATGCATATATTATATTTATATTTTTTATAATAGTGAATACGGAGATAATATAATATATACTGCAATAGCTAATTCTATATACTGCATTGGATGTGGCAAATGAAATGGGGTTGTAAAATGGACTAAATGTATTAACGCTCATTGAGAATTGGAGTTCGTTGGTCTTTTTTTTAAAATAAAATTGTAAAAAGCTTTGTTTTTCACAGGAATATTAGTATATGATTTTGATGGATTGAAAAATCATTGATTTGGATGTTTTAGTGTTTTTTTTTTTTTTTTTTTAATTTTTTATCATTACTACATTGACTCTTCTCATTTTTTTGGAAGTTAGATTTTAAAATTTATTTTTAAAATATGTGTTTTTGAAAGATATCCATGTATGTTTTTGTTATTAATTATTTATTTTCTTCACATTCATTTTTAAAATTTTTGAAGCTTTATCCTATTTTTTGTGATGGGAATAATGAGATCAAATTTTTTTCTAGATCATTATATAAATTTCATTTTAAGAAAATAAGTAAAAAATAACTTTCGATATGAATCGATTGTCATTACTTCAAGGACTCATGTATAATCCAATTGTCTTAATTTCGTTTTAACTTATCATATGTCTTTTTTTTTTTCTTGGTAATTGGTGGGGGAGAGGATTCGAACCCGCGACCTCCCCTTAGGGGAGGGTGCGTCTCGACCACCCCACTCTAGCTGTAAACAAGAGTGTGCAACAAATATTGAGAGAATGGGCGTTGAAACATTCAAATACATGTAACATGTGATATTCGCATAATTCAAATATTATGTCATCCAAATCTTCCAATTCGTATACGTGTTCGGGAGTCTGATAATTCAAACAGTCGAAATGGAATTTCAGCACGGATGATGACAAATTTTACAAGTTGTCTTGTAAAATATTGTTCTTAAAAAAAAAGAAGATAACAAACAACTTAAGTTGTCTTGTGCTCATGAAAATCAAAGACTGAATCTGCAAAGTATGAGGCGACTAAATGTCCAAGAAGAAAATCATTCTCTATCGGCCAATCCAGTGAGAGAGAGAGAGAGAGAGAGAGAGAGAGAGTTCTTCCAAAATTATAGGTGAAATCATTGTTCAAGTTTTTTTCGTGATAAAACATGTATTAATTAAGCCTCTGTTTAAGAGATAAATAATTATTCTAATATAAATAAAGAATAAGTCATTCTATATTTTTGAGGATGATTTGCCAAGGAGATCAATGGTGGGATGAGGGGTAATAATGGGGATAAGTGAGTGAGAGGACAACTTATCATAGTTTGGTATAAAAAATAATCGGGATAAATTGTGGACAATTCTCTCAATTTTAAAATGAAAATAAGAATATTTTGTTACACTTAAAGGAAAAAATAGCATTTATCTCGTCTTTTTATTCTAATTTTGACAATATGAATATAAACAAAATTGATGTACATTTTATCCCTTAAACTAGGACAACTTATCAATAATATCTTAACCGGCCCCTTGTCAGACTAACCCTTGTGATTTAAGTATTCTCCTTAAAAAAACATATATAATAAAGAATTTTATTAGACTAAAAGTAAAATATAAGAGAATCTTTTCTTTTATTCAAACAAAGACTAAGATAGTAAAGTATCATAGAAGATTTTGTGTAACAATCACATATAAGAATATCTGTGTTAACCAACCACTAAGTGCTATATGAATGGTTCAAAAAAATTTAAGTAATCATGCACTGATTTTGTTTTATAAATAACATCATAAATGATGGTATTTTGATAGAGTTGATTTTTTTATATTTACATGACACCTACTGATTGGTTAATACAAATACCCTCCGTCATTGTCACACATAAGATATAAATATCTACTACATTAAACGATTTCATATGATACTGTAACTTTGTATTGTATGGACCCCGTTCTGCTAGGGTCTTAATTGAAGATATGGGATGCAAGAAGAGTTTGACACGGAATCAGACTAACCAAAGTAATATAAGTACTATTAATAATTCTATTATACCTACCCTGATCACCTGATGTTCATTCGTCACTCTACAAGTAGCATGCATTACTTTGGTCAGGCCAATCTAAATATGTGACCTTGTATTATAGTGATAATTATCACAATTCTTTTTGCCCGTGATTTATTAATCACATCTCCACCGTTTTTTTTATCGTATTTTAATTTACCTTTTAATTTTAAATTTTATCTCAATTTTATTATTAAAAAACAGCATAATTTTGAATTTTATTTATTCTTACCTATTAAAATTATTAAAAAACATTAACATTAAAATTATATCTAAATCTTATTTATTAATATTTTATCTTAATTTTAAAATCTCCACATTTTGTCATATATTAATTTACTTTTTTATTTTTAGATTTCAACTCAATTTTATTAAAAAATAATATAATTTTGAAACTTAAATTTTATCTCAATCTTATCTATTAAAATTCTTTAACAAAATGAAATTAAATCTTATCTAAATCCAATTTATTAAGATTTTAACTTAATTTTTAAATTGATCAAATTTTTATGAGTAAAGATAGATAAGATTCTAATAAAAAAAATTATCCCAAATTTAATTACAATATATAATTTAAAATTTTAATCTTACCTCAATCTTGCCTTTTAAGATTTATCTCAAATTTAAATTTGATCAATTTTAAAATTTAGAAAAAAAATCAGATAGGATTAAGATAAAATTATTTTAGTTTTTCAATTGAAATAGATAAACTAGTCTTTCTCACACACGATGTACGTATAAATAAAAAAATATTTTAGAAAAGCTTCCCACAACCAATACCCCAATTGTTTTCAATCAATTTATATATGATATAATATATCATGTTATACATACAAAAATGATATAATGAAAATTTTAATAATAATTAAATAAATCATTTGTAAATTTTAAATGAAACATAAAAAACAGTTTTTTGCATATATATCCCTCCACCAACCCTATATTGTAAAAATACCATATTTGAAACTCTAAAACAAATTATATTGATGTACAATTTATATCATTTAGAATTAGGGGTGGAACTTGAAATTGTTGAAACTGACCCAACCTGATATTTTAGGCTGGTTTGAGTTGGGCTTTTAGTTTTCGGGGTCAACTCGAGCCGAACCCAAGCAACCCAAACCTAATTTGAGTTGGGGTTGGGTTGGGGGATTAGAATAATTTGAACACGAAATTTTCATATTTAAGTAAAATTATAATTTTTTAATGTGTATGATAAATTTTGAAATGTACAATTTATTTTTATGTAGAATCTTTCACTTCTATAGTTTTCATATATTTATTCTCATAATAAAATTGTTCCCCATTTTCATGTCTTTTTTTTTATGCGAGAATTTTCTCTTACAAAGTTTTAATTGTTTAAAATAATATATTTTCTAAGTCAAACTCGAACTCAATCTAAGCCCAACGTGAACTCAACCCAACCCGAATTAAACCTAAACCCAACCTGAACTCGAACAAAACCCGACAGATTGGGTCTGGTTAAGCTTCTTAAACTTGAGAGTTGGGTTGGATTTCTCCAACCTCAGGTGGGGTTCGGGTTGAACTTCAACCCGCCCAAGTTCCACCCTTATTAGAAATAACAATTCATAAAGGATATTTGCTAAAATGTGATTTTTTAAAAACATTATTATTTAGTGGACATGGATGATATTATCCAATTTATTTATAGATACAAAAAAAAAATCTAACTAAATTATTCTTGAAATTCTTTAAAATTTCATAACTTCGAGGGGCTATTTGGCTAGAGGAATAGGGGTGGAATAGGGAAGAATAAAGCAAAAAAGGTATTTGGGTAGAGGGAATAAGGGGGTATAGCTATGCGGAATTAGGAGAGAATAAACTGATGTTTGTATTTCAAGTCCACCCATGGTATTGTGGTATTCTTCCACTGGAATAAGGGGACCCACCTATCAAATCACATGTCATCACATCAAATCATATGTCATCACCTCTTATTCATCAATGAGGCTCACATATCAAATCAATTTTGTACACCTTATTCACATCTTATTCTTCATCAACCAAACACTCCAACCTTTATTATTACATTTCTCGATGAGAATAACTGAAAACACAACCAAACACAAAATCTCTTATTCCATTGATAAAGTCAAAAATTCCTAGAATAAGTATAAATCCTAGAATAGCTTATGTGTCTATCCAAACAGACCCTTAAATTCAAGTATAACTCAGATTGAGGTGATCAATTCCATTTTCTAATAAGAATAATTTAAAACACAACCAAACAAAAAATCAATTTATACTTATGTATACTAGAATAGTTATAAACCTCATAATAACTTAATTCTGGGCTTAATTTTCCGTGACATTATTAGTTCAATCTCTGGCTTGAACTTTTTGAATCACATGAATGTATATTTGTGCACTATTGGCATGCCTTCTGGTTCTAATCGACTAATACTACTAACTTTTTTATGTTGAAGAATGTTTTGGAAGTGATATTCAACTCCTATTATGTTTATATTACTGAATTTTTTATGTTACAACTTTTGCTATGCATGTATGAATCGAGTTTTGAAAAAGTCGGCTACCACTCACTTTCCATAAATAATAACGAAAGATCAAATTCTAGAGGCATATCAACCTTAAAATAAAAACAAAAAATTCTCTATACATGTTAACTAAAAGGGTTTTCAAGCTTCTTTTTAAAGTTTGTGTGGTCTGATGGATTTGCTGATACTTGTGGAATTCAATTTAGGTTTATATATATTTTACTTGGCAAAAAAAAAATTACTTCTTTATTATGTTTGGATTTAATGATTATTAAAATTTACTGTACTAACCAGATTTGATTACATTTAGTAACATAGAAAAATGGAAAGATGAAAATTAAATCACAACTTTTTATTAAAAGGGAAAATATCCAAAAGAATCTTCTAGGTATTGAAAATACCCAAATCAACCATTTTAAAACATTATACCAAAATGATTTTTTTTCACAATTTTGAAAAGTACAATGTCTTGATTACCCATATGTTATCTACTATATAAACATCATCACATAAATTTAATTATTTAACACCCCAATTCTATTACACCTAATTCGATGTTCATTATTCTTCTCTCTACTAGTTGCATGTATATCATTCTCTATTTCTCTCACCCTCAATTCAGACATGTACTAAACTTTTCATAATGAAAGCAATTGGTGGCATGTGTCTACCATTTTCAAAATAAAAAATTGCATGCATGTGTTTGGTCCGATTATTCTGCTTTGTAACCTTGTTTTATTGCGATAATTTTCACAATTATCTATGATTAAAAAAATTAAATACCATGGACTATGGACATACAGACAGAAAATCAAATAATAAAAAGTTGGACAAATCAGCCAAGCTAAAGTCAACATAACAATCCATTTTGGTGGCTGACCGATGCAAATTTTAAAAATAGTAGTTTTGTTTTTTATATTTTTATACTCTCCATGAAGGCACTATCTTCTTGGGAGAAGCGTCGTGACGGAGAAACAGAGTTTTCATATATTACACTCAAAGAAATATTTTTTCGAATGCTATCATTTAGCCCCCATTTGGAATGGGGATAGATTTTATTCTAAGGTATAATTTATTCAAGCATAAGTGAGTATAAATAAGGATAAAGTGATTTTGTATTTGGTTATGTTTTGAATTATTCTCGTTGGTAAACGTAAAAATAAATGTTTTGTTGTTTGGGTAAAATGTGAATAAAGTTAGATAAAGATTTATAAAAGGTAAAAAAGTAATGATAGTTGATTTGACAGGTGATTTATAAGAGGTGATGACAGTTGATTTGACAGTGGGCCCACATATTCTTTGGGTGGAATAACCTTGGATAATTTTAATTCCAGGGGTTGATTGGAATCCATATACCACTTTATCTGGGTTTATTCTGGCATACTTTATCCGGGGTTATCCAGGATAAACAAACAGGTGAAATTTTTTATCCGGGGTTTTATACCCGATCCAAACATGGGCTAGTAAAAAATTCGACGCTTTTTTTGTTTGGATTGGAATTGGAGTTCATTCGCATCTGTCAGCGCAAACTCGCATGACGCACACATAACGGGGTTAAGGGCCCGTTTGGGGTATGACATAAGGTCATTCACCCTTGATAGCTATACTGGGATAGATAACAATCCATGCTGAATAGGTAAATTTTTGTTTGGTTGTCTTTTTTTGTTATTTTTATTGGGAAATGTAAAATTGATCTTTTTGTTGTTTGATTAGCCACCAAATAATGTAAGGATAAGTGGCAAATAAGAGATGGATAAGAGTTTATGACTTTTTAAATGACAATTATACCCTTGCATAAATTATTTGTATTTAGGAATAAGTATGAGAGATGTGTGTGTGATATGATAGATGTGATAGTTTTTGAAATGTGTGCTGAGAGTGTTAGGTAAGATAATTTTTTTAAAATGACAAGTAAGGGTATTTTTATCCATTGGTATAGATAAGTCCCGATAAACAATTCTAGCCTTTTCTGAGAATAGTTATCAAGCCTTATCTTAGCTTATCCAGACATAACTATCAATGTTTATTCTTGTCAAACAAACTACTGTTTGGGAGTTATTCTACTGTATTCTCCCCTATCCATGGTTTATTCTCCACCCCAAAGGGGGGGTAAATATATTAATTGTACTTGCAAATGTTTGCCAAATGGAAATGACAATTTCTAAAAATAAATTTTGCGTTTTAATTTTTAATTGTACATTTAATCCAGTTCTATTTTTATTTTCTTATCACCCTTGACCTAGTTCTTTTTAACCTGTGATTTATAAATCACATCTCCACCAATTTTTATTAGATAAGATTAAGATAAATTGTTTTAATTTTTTAATATAAATTCATAAAATTGTGACAAATTTAAATTTTGAATAGATAAAATTGATATAAAATGTAAATTTTTTTTTAAAAAAATTGTATGTGATAAAAAAAAATGGGCTGAGACATTATTCGTAAATCACACTTATCAATCACATATCTTATAGGAAAAATAAAAATAAAATGAAAATCTAATCAGTATTGGCTTGACAGCACTACCTGGATCAAAAGTTACTTTGGCAAATAAAATTGAGCTGAGGTTGGATTAAACTTGCAATTAAAAAAACACTAGGCTTATTTTTAAAAATTGCCCAAAATAAAAATATCACGAATGTCCCAGAATTTATGTTGCATCAGCCTATGGAGTTCATCGAGGCACTCTAAAATGCCTAGGTGAAATGACAAACAAAGCTAAACCTAGACTAATTCGTTCTAGATCTCTGACTTTGCATGCAAAAGTTTCGTTTCGTATACGTCAATCCGATTCAATATGCTATTAAGACTCCATTTTGGATATGTGTTTTAGGTAGCGTTTGGTAACGCGTTTGAAAAATTAATTTTCTGCAATCGCTGGATTTAAAACTAATTATGCAGGAAGTTGCATCCCCTAGCTTTCTCAAATCACAGTTTTTTAGTATTATTTGCCTGAAATCTATTTCAAGGAAGCTGCGATTGCAAAACTGTTTGATTGCACGATTGCAGAACCAGCTTCTTGCATTCACAAAAGCTGTGTAATCGCGCAACCAAATGTTGCTAGTAGATTATGCATTAAAAAATTAAAAATTCTCAAATGTGGATCTAAACACATTTTCAGTATTTAATTTTACAAACCACCATCTTCTTTTTTTAGGTAAAAAATATTGCAATTGAAAAGCTAATAAAACACCGCTTTCCAAAAGCCGCTAAAGTTTGAAATGCAAGATTTTAAGAATCTCAGTGTTTCAATCGCACATTTAAACGCAAACTAAAGAATGTACGGTGTTCACATAATCAACCCTATTTTGTCTTAATTTTTTTTATTATAACAACCAATGCTTTCATTTAGTAGGTATATATATTCAGTATTCTTGTACCTTAAAATCCAAATGAATTCATATATTTTTGTTATTTTAAGAAGAAAATTAAGATTAAAATTAAAATTGGTTAGAACATTATTTAAATCAATACCATATCATAATTTTGAGATTTATTAAATATAAGTATAAACCACATTTCAAGCAAGTTAAAAATTTTAAACACCATACATATATATATATATGATTGAAAATATGAAATCCTTTTGATCGGTGTATATACGTCATTTAAAGAGGTAAATGAGTAGTGAAGAAAGCATATACCTTGTTGAATGTATTTTTCTTTCAATGAAGTATATGTTTTATTTACCGACGCATATATACTTCTTTAAAGTACGTAAAATACATTCAATGAGATATATATATTTTCCTTACACACATATACCCATTTAAAATACGTATATACTCAGTTCGCATGGACCGCACAGACCGCACCATATCATTACTATATATATATATATATATATATATATATATATATATATATATAGTCGAGTGATTGCGTGCGGCGGAACGGCGGTGCGGCAGCGACGTGAGCGGTTCGATCGTGGGTCCATCGCATCCAACGGTCGATGTGAATCGCACCCGACCGTCCGATGCGATGGACCCGTGATCGACGGCCCGTGATCGCTGCCGCACCGTCATTCCGCGACGTGGGCCGTTCGATCGTGGGTCCATCGAATCTAACGGTTGACGTGAATCGCACCCGACTGTCCGATGCGATGGACCCGTGATCGACGGCCCACGATCGACGCCGCACCTGCCGTTCGCCGCACCTAATCGGCCGTGTATATATATATATATATATATATACGCTCGCGATTAGGTGCGGCGAACGGCAGGTGCGGCCGCGACGTGGGCCGTTCGATCATGGGTCCATCGCATCCAACGGTCGACGTGAATCACACCCGACCGTCCGATGCGATGGATCCGTGATCGACGGCCCGTGATCGCTGCCGCACCCGCCGTTCGCCGCACCTAATCGGTTCCCTATATATATATATATATATAGGGACGTGATTAGGTGCGGTCGTGCGGTCGGTGTGACCGCGGTCACGGGCCGTCGATCACGGGTCCATCGCATCGGACGGTCGGGTGCGAATCATGTCGACCGTTGGATGCGATGGACCCGCGATCGTACGGCCCGCGATCGTGACCGCACGACCGCACACACACACACACACATGTGCAATCTGTGCGGTGTTAGTATTTTCGGATTTTGGGATGCAATTAATCTAAGGAATAAACAAGCAAATCAAAAGCAAAGACACAAAAAAATTGCGTGGTTCGGCAAACCTTGTCTACGTCCATGGAGCATACCAGAGATTAATCCATTATCAAGGAGAAGTTTTTACAATGGTCACACCAAATATAAAAACCCTAGAGCCTAATGAAAAATATGAGATATCCTTTTATAGTGACATCTCATTAAGAACAAAAAAGTCAATATATCGAATACACCCCAAAAAAATTTGAGCTCGACCCCTGTCCGCCCCTGCGTAGCGCCAACAATCCTCTGCGCACATCATCAGGCTCCACAATATATAACATGCGGATCGTGTATGGATCGTTTGATCGTGAGATTTGCATGATCAAATGGTCCATACACAATGCCGCATGCAGGGGCGGAGCTATGTAGGGACAAGGGGGGGCTCAAGCCCCTCCTTGTAATTTTTTTTGTGCGATAATGTTACATCCAGTCTTTTTTTTAGTCCTAAATCCAGTCTACAAATGTTTTGAATTTTTAAAAATTAGTATAACTAATCTAGTGAGGTATATATTTTTATAAAAAATGAAGTATGTGCTATAATTAATTGCATGAATGCATTTATAGAAAATGTGAAAAAAAAGTTATCGAAACATCTACCTCGTTAAAATGAGTATATGTTTTGATAATTTTTTATCGACGCATATAGGACTGAAAATGGGGCTGAAATAAAAATATTGTGTATCAACACTTTTTTTTATAGTAAACAAACAACACCAGTTGAGAATCTGAGTTTAATATGGATATATTTATTGAATTATAATAAAAATTCTTGTGAAAATAAACTCAAATATTTAAAAAAAGATTTTATTTTGTTAGGTCTCTCAAATTTTTTAATATATCAAAACACCCTTAAGTAATTATTATATTTTTTCTAAATTCTTTCATCTCTTTTTTTATCGCTTACCCCGTGAAATACTTTCACACACGATTATATACTCTGTGTTTATTCACTCATACATTATTATTCATTCTCTCTATTTTATATCAACCCTTATTATACATCTTATGTATACTATTAAGAGTCGGTTTGATAATTCTAGTTGAGAATAAGAATTCTTCTTTTAAAATAATCCAGTTCAGGTAGATTTTGTTTTAATTGATATATTTAGGAATGAACACATGAATGAATGATTCCAAATACAATTTTCCTTATGAATGTCTATGTTTATAATTAATTTTATATAAAAAAACATATACTTAATAATGAATTTTTTTGTACTTCATGTAAAGCCCCCTCTTAGAGAAATTCATGATTCCGCCACTGGCCGCATGGTGCTCCCCTATCCGCATGATGCACCCCAATCCTTAACTAATCACTCCTCGTGTGTGTGTGTGTGTGTGTGTGTGTAATATTGCAAAATCCCTGAATTTTTTTAGATATAATTTATAGACCAGTCACGTTTAATTAAACATGGTAAAACGACTCCAACTTTGATTTGAATCAAATGTTTTTAGTAAACCTTTGATAAAAACCGAGTTCTCATGCTAGCTAAAGAATTACAACAGGTTATCACAAAATTTATTTGTACAGAAACATTAAACAAATGACTCTTTATTTCTCACAGCAAGTGCGGCATTCCAGTGCTTAGTACAAGGCATACAAGAAGGAAAAATCATATCAACAAAATCTGCCAATAAAACATCCATCCAAATCATTGTAGATGGCATGGTTTTTTTTATTCTCTCTCTGATAGAGAAGTGTTTATTTATTTTTTTATTAATTTTTTCCAATCAACACGCGAAAAACGAAACACAGATTCCATGGTGAGGTGGGTGGATGGGCATGCATGGTAGATAGTAACAGCAGACATCACCAATCAATGGTGTTGTTTGGGGCTTGGAAGCAGTGCTGGCTTGATTTTTGGTGGGTTGGCAATCATCCTATCCATCACATGATCAATGGTTGAGTATTTGTAGTCTGGATACAAAGCAGAGGCCTCCAGATCGTCCTCTCCCAATTCACGACTCGATGACTCGTCGACGAAGATGTTGTGAACGATCCCGATACGTATGTTGTCTGGCTCCAGCAACGCTGAGAAAGTGAAGAAGAAGAAGACGAATTATCACACACGCCATGAGAGTTGTTGTTGGCATTAGGCTCCTTCAAAACTTGAGGTGGCATTTGAAATTAGGGTTCGACTGATTATGTTTTTATGTAATTGATTGGAAAAACATAGCACAATTTTTTAGTTATGAATGTCATTTTAAAACAGCTTTTCAAAATATGTAATAATTAAGTTTTATTTGAATCAATTTGATTCAAAAGCAAAAAAACAAAAAAAAGGTGTGATTTTGATCAAATTGTGTTCCCAAACACACTTGGAAAGTTTATGAAGATTCTTATTTCGTAGGAATCATATTTAATCCAAACTTGTTTTCAAATGCCACAAATGCTCTTAGTTTTTTATGAATGTGAAAAATAATTTTTAGCCATAAAATATAGTTTTTTTTTCTATATTCTAAAAATCTATGTTTCTGCAAAGTTATTTTTGAAAGTTGGTTTGTATGAAAATTCATTTTTTGCAAATGCTATCTGATTCTCACAATTTTCTTTTTTTTTTCCCTAAAAATCGTCTTTTTTATAAAAGTGGTTTTTTTATTTATTTATAAATCTAAAGGATGTGTCAATGAGTTTGAAGAAGAGTTTTATTTTACTTGAAATAGTTTTCCAAGAACAATTTTTTTATCATGTACTTGAAAATATAGCTTTCTTTATAACTAAAAGTTATTTTCTAAATCTATTAAAAGCTGAGATTGAAGAGGTCATTCAAAAACACGCCTACAATAAGTATGATTCTTCCCAAATAATCTCCAAAAAATGTTCAAATTTATGCAAAGCGCATCCAAAATGATCATCTAAAAACAAATTTTACACAAGTAAAATCAATATCATAATTTATAACACGTGTGAATTTTATCTTATTTATATATTTAATTTAAATATATAAATATTATATTTGAATTGAAATTTGTGTATTTTGTGTGTTTTTAAGTTTTGGCCCATTTAGTGTATCTTTATGAGCCCATTTCAGTTTACAATTTTAAATATTAATTGTTATGTTGAAATTTTTATATATATATATTTGAAAGATTTTTAAGATCTTAAATGGTTATAATCTCATTAACATTGGAGCTCAAAAGATTAAGTTTTGAGATTTCATTGTTATTGATTTTGAGGGACCCAGTTATGAATTGTGAATTTCCTATAATATGCTGTAGGGACCTATCTGTAATTCGGATAGGAAACTAATTGTAAATATAAAACAATCCAGGGGTCGTTTTATCATTTTCGGTAGATTTGAGGATTTGATTTGATTTGATTTGTTTTGCTAGATAAATGAGACATAAATTTTAAATTTTAAATCATTTTAATTGTCAATTCCTATTTTGTTTATTGAAATATTATTTTTTTAAATCCATATCCTATCAAATCTTTTTAATAACCACTTTTTTTAAATTTAATTTTTAAATCAAATCAAGATGTTAGATTAAATAAATATGAATATATGAGAGAGAGAGAGAGAGAGAGTGAGAGAGAGAGTTGTGAGGTGCCAAGGGTTTGGGAGAGAGCATCCGTGGGAGAAAGAAAGGGTTAGAAAAGAAAAGATAATGTGAGGTATAGTATTTAATTTAATTTTATTTTCTTTTGCTTTCAATCTTTTGATTTCTTATTATATAATAAATCTATGCTTAGGTGAATTTCTGAGTATTAGTTAACATTTTGTTTTGATTTTTCTTTAAGGATTAGATATACTTTTATGTTATTGTATTTTGATTTTTTTTTTATAAAACTAGGGTTTTGATTTATTGGATATATGTTTGTGTTATTTTATTTTGATTTTTGATAAACCTAGGGTTTTTATTTATTTATTATTTATTTTAATGATTAGAGCTATGTTAGATTATTAAAATTGAATTTATTTTTAATAAAGCTAGGTTTATAATTTATACATACACATGACAAGTTTTATTTGTTTTAGACTTTTACTAATAAATAGCTTATTTTAATAAAGAAAAAAAAAGTGTGTTTTCATATTATTTCATCAATTTCGTTATTATATTGTTATATTGAATTTTCTGGATTTTATCTTTTCTGGTTTTTTGTATTTTCTGGTTTTGTCTTTTAGTGACTGGTTATATGTTTGATAGGTTTTTATCCTCTTCTTAGGTTCTATTATATTTTCTTTTGTCTGAATTATATGAGATAAATTTAGCTCATTGGGTATAAAGATTTATACCTATTGATTATGATTAAGGAAATTAGGTCTAAACTTGAATTATAGGTTTTGATTAATAACTTATTTGATTTATCTAGGTTATAATTTTTGTTGTGGGCTTCATTTTACCGAACCTAAGGTCTATTTGAGGTGAGTAGGCCTATTGATTTATTTTATGTGAGTTTTTCTCTATATCGTTGAATTTCACGTGTTAATTATATTTGTATGATATTATGTGATATCTACGCATTTATATTATGATTATTTTGCATGATTTTGATATTTTACATATTGATGAAATTGCATTTCTTACTGAATAAAGTTGCATGATTTAATTCTTTCGTCTTGTCATTTAAAATAGCATGAATTATGCTATTCATGTTTCAAGAATTAACATAATACATTTTTTATGTTGATATTTTCAAAATAACATTTGGATTAAAGATTTTCATTTCGAGACTTTTAGAAAAATTTAGGACTAGTGGAGACAACCTAGTCCTAGGAGATTTTATCAAGATGCATATCATGACATATTTTCTGGAATAAATCCCCCCGTAGTATTTCACCTTTGGGGAGGAAGGTCTAGGACTCGAAGAGTCCGAAGATCGGTGAGGGGTGTGGTAAAGCATTCCTTACAGCGGCGGATTCCTTTGTTTGGAGTCTGTAGCAACCGGGGCATCCTGTGTTGGTGTTCTCGTAGTGATGGCAGCGGTGACCCATCAGCGTCTTCTAGATCCGACGTCTCCTCGAGGGAGCTTTTTGAGCAATTTAGTCGCTTGGGGCTTGGCACACCTGTTTTGGGGAACGGTTCTTCCGATTGAGAACCCTACCCGGTCATATCATTTAAGCTGCATGATTCCTATGACGTGGACCAAGGATTGGGCCACGTGATTGCATTAAAATTATATTCTATTAAGCTCATAAATTTAATTTGATTTTTAAAAGAAAATTCTTTTTTTTTAATATATATATATATAATGATATGTTTTTACTCTCATGATTTCTCTGATGTGGGCCAAGAATTGAGTCACGTGCGCATTAAAATATTTTTTTTTAAAAAAAAAGTCATGATTTTAAATTCATTTAATAAAATAAAATTCTAATTTTCATAAAACTTTATTTTTATATATACTGTCACGTAAGGTAATATGTCAGTGGACTTATTCACTGAGTTAATCACTCACCCTATTCGATATGGGCTGGTTGTTTCATAACCAGGTATTGTGTATTCTGAGGATTAAGATAAAGTTTGGACTTTTCGCGTCATTCAGAAATTGCTCCGAGGTAGCGGTTCGAGAGTAAATTATAGTTACGACTGACTATTTATGTTTGTTTAGTTTATATGGCTCCCACAGGGGTAGTTTGTTATGTATTTTATTTTTAGTATCTTGTCTCCGCAAAAACTCTAATATATTGTAAAGTCATTGATGATTTAAAACCATTGATATTATTTATTTTATTATTTTCAGTTTTATTATATTTATATTATATTGGTATAAAAAAAAACTGCAAAAATTTGGTCTTGTAATTGGATTAAATTTAGTAGCGACCCATTTACCGTCCGATAAACGGTTAGGTAAATGTGGGGCGTTACAGATGGTATCAGAGCCATGTCCTGTCGAAGCCTAGGTTAGGGTTTGTGTCTGGGAGAAAAAAAATAAGTTTTATTATTTGTGATGTTTGTTATTTCATTTAGGATTTTTTTTATGACAATAAGGGATTGTAGTGTTGTCTCTATTCTGGTCATTCACCGTGTGTTATTTTTAGGGTTCCGCACATTCATTCACTTTATCGGATTTACAAAACTCTTAGTAAAGAAGTTTACAATCTCGATGTCTACACTTCACATAACCATTGTTGCTGGTGAACAAGTTGTCACCAAGGTTTGTTTTCCCTCTTGCTTGGTTCAGATCAATGAGCATTAGATGCTTACTAATCTCTTCATTCTTAATATTCTTGGTTTCAATGTTATCTTTGGCATGGATTGGTTGTTAGCCTTCCATGCAAGTGTTGATTATTTTTCAAAATTTACGACCTTTCGCATTCCCAGCTGATAATCGTTCCGCTTTGGGGGTTTCAGTGTATCATATCCGATCATATTCGTCTCTTCTCTTCATGCTTAGAGGTTATTAGTTAATGGGTGTGAACAATATCTAGCCATTATTGTGGATACTACTATTGACTTGAAGGCCTAAGTTAGTGTAACTCCTATTGCTTTTTGATTTCCTGAATATTTCCAAATTAATTGCATTGTCTTCTCGTGATCGTGACATCATGTTTTCTAGTGATCTTATTCTTGATTTTCTATAAGCCTAAGTTTAGTTAGCCTATGAAATTTAGGGCTTAAGTTTGATCATCTTAAGGAGATTATATAAGTCTATATATATATTAAAAAAATTATTTGATTATTTTTGTTTTACGAGAGCCTAAATCTATTAATTTCTTATTAAAGGGTAAGTGACCCATATTTTTTTATATATATACATTTTTATATTGCCATAAATTTAGCTGTTACTCATGTTTATTTATTTATTTATTTAAATGAAGGATTTTAAATCAGATTTATATAAATTGTAATTATATTTTAAGTTTCAAAGTCAAATTTAAGAAAATCATATCGATGTATTCAAAATTTAATAATTAAAAAATAAAGATATTACTAGATTTTCTTAATTATTCTATACATATTTGTTACGTTAATTTATTACAATGTAACTCTATATATATTTTACATGGCATACAAATTTATTATGCTATATATTAAATAGAATGAGATTTAAATTCTTTTAAAACATTATTATACTTGTTTATCATAAAGGTTTTATTTTTATATACAATATTTTAATGTGTTAAATATTTTTCTACATTATGCTATGATATTGATATTATAGTTGCATCTTGTAAATTCAGATTCATATGCATTTAGAACGCGTATAGATCTAGCTTTATCATTAAGAGTTTCTATTACATTATTTGATTTTAGGATATCCCACCTGATTTTTTTGGATACCCTATCTTATAGAGCTTAGTTATTTTAGTTGATTGTAAATTATTTTTTTGTTAGAACCTTGAGATAAGCTAGTACTAGAGTCATTTCTTTGAAGCCTAGTATAAGTTGAGTCAATTAGAATTGATGCATATAGGATTTGAATTCTTATTAGATGTTACTCTATGTAAGAGCATTATATGGTAGATGATCGTTCATATTAAATATAGTCGAAGCGTGCACACATGAGAGGCATACCTTAACAACCGATATTTTCAAGTTGTTAAGAGTAGCTATGTATTCACAATCTTATTAGGATGTTTTTCACGTTTTGTATAACATTACGGATGGTTTAATCAATCCGTGAAAGTCCATGTCAGTAGATGATTTTCTTATATGTATAAATTCTAAAGATTGTAAATATCTTTAGTTTCATGTTGTTGTCATTATTATTACCCCTATGTTGATGGTACAAGTTGGATCATTTATGGTATGAGACGTAGATGAGCCTAACTTGTACAATTATGTATGAAATTGTTTGATGTTGATTCTTTTGCTATATAGATTGTCAACTGTTTTAATGGTTTGGGTTGAACATCAACTTTGGTGTGAGTGATTTAAGATTCTAAAGAATTCGAAAGCAGTGACAAAATTCATGTAAGACAGGTATTCAGCAATGATGGATATACATCTTCATGAATTATTGAAATAGTTAAATCATTTTTAGGTGTATTTCAATCATTAAATGGCTGAAAAAGCAAAGAAAATAAGTTTACTAGAAAATGATTTTATGAAGCTATTTTTCAAAAATCATAATTTTCAAATGCGTTCCCAAACGGACCCTAATGATGAGTTTTAATTTTCTTTTGGATCAAATTCATACCCTATTCAATCTATTAGTTTATACTTGACCCAACAGAAAAGTTATCCATTTGAATGAAAATGTTATTTTCAATTAATTAAATTCATACATTGAGTCAAAGATAACTATGACTCAATTGCAGGACACAAAACTTTTGCAGATTCATTTGCAGTAGTCAAAATGAGTTTAGATAGCTTTTAAATATATATTTTTTATGGAAATCATACTTAATTCAAACTAGAATCCAAATATCTATCTGGGACCGGGATGTTGTTAACAAAAATAGAGAACAAATTTTAGTTATAAAAAAAAAACTTTTGGGATTCTATCAGAAGTGAGATTGCAAAAGGCCAATTTTTATGCTCATTTCCAAAAATGCACCCTTGGTTTCACCGATGCCGTAGACGTTGACTGTATCTTTATTTTCATTTGGATGCATCAAGACATCGATGAAGTACTCCACGAAGAAGTTCCCGGCGATGAAGGTGTGGGGGATCCCCGCCTCCTCGACCGCCTTTCAGATCTCGACCTTGTTGTCCATGACAAACTGGAATATCGGTAGCACCTTGACCCTTCCTCTTTCAATGCCAAACTCCGATGGCAAGAACCTCTGTTTCAAAACAAACATACACATCAGACGTGCGTGTGTCGTGCACGCGTGAAGAGATGAAAAGGAGAGATGCGGAGAGGTTATTCATTTTCTCTGTGCATGTTAAGTGCTTGGTCAATCAAATGGTCACGGATCCATTCATCACACATAATCTTATTCATGATTTGATGTATTTATAACAATATCATGATGTGACAATCCCATAATAAAAATCAAATAAGAAACAAGAGAATAAAAAAAAACTAACAGAGAATTCAAACACGCACTTTGACATTGCCAGCTTCTCTGATGGCATTTACGATCTTGTGTTGATCGAGATGATGAGCGGTTGAGACTGCTGATATCACGATGTCCACACGTTTGATGCATCGGACGAGCAAATCGTGATCGTTCAGATCGCCCTGTTTTTGGAGTGTTTTTGTTTTTTTCAACAGTGATTACCTCGGATGAAGTACACAAGATAGTGTGTGTAGAAGTATTTGGAAAAGGAGATTCTCGTTATCATCAATCGTTTAAAATATCGTTTATTGACTTTGGCAACCTTTGGACATCCTTTTGAAAAACTGTTTTTTTTTTAAAATTAGATCACTAAGAATCATACAATTGTAGGTTAAGTTTGAGAAAAAAAAAACATTTTTTTACTATTTATAACTAATAATTTGGATAAAATGCGGGCTTTTAGAAATATGTTTGATTAATTAAGTTGATTCATGAAAAAACAAAAATATCCACAATGTGTTTTTAAACGCTTCCAATACATTAATGCTATAAATTTTAAAATTGTTAAAAGTTATTCCACAATTACATGAAGTATAGTTATGTATATACATATTGATGATCCACTGGGTTAATAAGTTGTTAAACATCAAAACTAAAATTTGATTGGATTTTTTGTGGGGGGACAATAAAATTCAAATTTTGATGTCAAGATAAGAATAGAAGGCACACAACCTTAACAATCTTCACCCCAATCGATTCAAACTCTTTGAACAGGGATTGCTTGGAAGGATCGGTCGAGGCGAGCGTCTCCGCCTTGATGAGGACAGTGGTGGGGTGTCCGGCGGCCACGCTCGCCCTAATAAGGTGTTTTCCGATGTACCCGGTCGCGCCAATGACCAATATCTTGCTAGTATAAGATGAGGGGGGGGGGGATGCCAATTTATGTATTTTTTTGAGTTGGGTGGGGGATGGAGACTTTACATAAACGGGACCTAAATATATTAATGTGCCTGCAAATATTTGCCAAATGAAAATGGCAATGTCTAAAATTAACTTTTGCGTTTTAACTTTTAATTGCACATTTAACCCAGTTCTATTGAGCTAGGTCGGATTAAACTTGTAATTAAAAAAACACTATTCTTATTTTTTAAATTGCCCAAAATAAAAATATCACGAATGTCCCAGAATTTATGTTGCATCAGCCTATGGAGTTCATCGAGGCACTCTAAAATGCCTAGGTGAAATGACAAACAAAGCTAAACCTAGACTAATTCGTTCTAGATCTCTGACTTTGCATGTGTAACATTTCGGTATTTTTTAGTATTATATATTTGTTTTAAATATATAATGAAAATTTTAATTTTAATTTAATTATTTATTTTTTCAGATTTGGCAGTGAGCCCAAATGGCTCCAATTTGATTTATAATTATGATAATTATAAATTGATGTTGAAATAATTATTTTATATTTTTTTATAGATATTTATAGTGTCAAGATACTTTGGTCGAAATTTGGTGAGATTTGGAGTTCGAAAACTTAGGTTTTTAAGATTTTGTATCAAGTTATTGGGCCCAGGGATCTAGTTGCGAAATCCAGAATACATTTTAATAGTCTTTAGGGACCTTTCTGTAAATCGAACATAAACCTAGTTGTAAATCTAGATTACTTAAGGGGTCGTTTTGTAATTTTAGTAAACCCCTTTAAATAACATGTTTGGGTTAGGGTTTTCATACAAATCTCAGAAGTTACGAAGGGTGGTGATGACCTAACCCTAGATGAAGATGGTGGATGGTGTGATCGGATGTAAGGTGAGATATCATTCGCTATTGAATTTGTTGTTTAGGTTTCAATTTATTTTTTGTTAGGAGATAATTGTGTCAATCAATTGTTTAGGGAAGAACGTTGATGGATTAGGGTTAGGGTTGATTGATTTTAATTGGATGATTATTTGATTTGATTTCAATGGATCTCAAAGGAATTGTTAAGATGAAACTAGAATGATTGGTTTTGGGGATTTAAATGTTATTTTCGGGTTGATTATATGTATGGACGTTAAATCATGTTTTTGATGATGATAGAATCGTTTTTGGGAAAATTGTATTTCACAAACAGAAATAGGTTTGGAAAAGACTTTCCAACGAATCATAAATCGTCTAATTCAGAGTTTCTTAGAATTCAATATTTAGCTTCATGACTAACCTTGATGAATTTTAGAGATTTAAAGAGATCCCAAATAGATGTTTACTGAGTATAATTTGATTTATGGGATTTGATGGTGACTCAAATTGGATCTTAAATCAATTAAATTGATTTAGTGGGATCAACGGATATTAATCGGATATTATTGTTATGGGGATATAAATTGATTGGAATTAGTTATTTTGATAATTGGAATTATAGTTGAGCCTTATTGGATTTGTCTAAATATTTATTCGATGATTGACCGATTATATAGTTCTTATGGAATAAATGGATATTGGTTATCGGGGGTATATGAATATTTTAATATTTATTCGGAGTTGAGATTTTTCGTTAGGTCTTTGAGATGAGTTGCGGATTGTAGGTCTATTAGGTTTGGGCTTTCGAGATGATTGGACTTAGTGTTGTTGTAAGTTGGTTGTCAGGGGTTTGAGTCATAATTGAATTGTTCTGATTTATTATTTCATAATTGTTATGCTAGGTTATCAATGTGCGAGTGTGTATCGTTCATGCGCGTCAGTTTGTATTGCTTGAACTGAAGGTGAGTAGGCCTTTTGATTTATTTCATGTGAGCTTTTGCTCTATATTGTTGAATTTCACATACTAATCATATTCGTGTGATATTATGTGCATGATTTGGATATTTTTCTTATTTGATGAAATTGCATTTTATTATTGAATAACATTGCAGGATTTCATTTCTTTATGATGACAATTAATGTAGCATGAATTATGTTATTCGTGTTTCAAGAATTAATAAAATGCATATATTGATGCTTATATTTTTTTTAGATAATTATTGAATTGAGGATTTTGGTACTTTTGAGATTTTTTGAAAATTTAAGACTAGTGAAGACAACCTAGTCCTATGAGATTTTATTAAGATGCATATCATGACATATTTTCTGGAATAAATTCCCCCGTAGTATTTTGCCTTTGGGGAGGAAGGTCTAAGACTCGAAGAGTCCCAAGATATGTGAGGGTGTGGTAAAGCATTCCTTACAGTGGCGGATTCCTTTGTTTGGAGTCTGCAGTAACCGGAGCATCCTGTGCTGGTGTTCTCGTAGTGATGGCAGCGGCGACCTATCAGCGTCTTCTAGATCCGACGTCTCCTCGAGGGAGCTTTTTGAGCGATTTAGTCGCTTGGGGCTTGGCACACCTGTTTTGGGGAACGATTCTTCCGATTGAGAACCCTACCCGGTCATATCATTTAAACTGCATGATTTCTATGACGTGGACCAAGGATTGGGCCACGTGATTGCACTAAAATTATATTCTATTAAGCTCATGAATTTAATTTGATTTTTATAGAAAATTCTTATTTTTATATATATAACTATATATATATGATGATATTTTTTAACTCTCAGTTATTGGGGTCATTAAAATAAATAAATTTTATAAAAAATTAAAAAAATCAATGCTCATCGTATATTTATAAAAAAAACATAAACTTTCATTTTGAAAATATAACTTAAATTTATAAAAAAATAAATCATCAAAGAAAGGAAATCAAGGATTCTCAATATATAAGCTTCCACAATTGTCATCGATAATTTCATATTTTGAATTTGTTGTATAATAATTTCATTATCTCGTTAAACGTTGTATATACATCATTAAATATTTTATTGCACTTACTAAAAATAAGTTCATTTAATTTGAAATAGAGAGATATACACTTTTTATCAAAGCATATATTTCATTAAATGATGTTTACTATTTGAAAATAAATAAAAACATGTTTGGTCTGAATTTTGGTTGGTAAAACAAATTGATAACATTTTAAAAAACAAAACTAATTGGCTAAACTTTGGGTTAAACCAGTGGCTTGTTTAATTTTTTTTTTTTTTTAAAAATTTGGTGGGGTCAATTGACCCTACCTCTCACAACCTGGCGCCGCCCCTGCTTCTAGCCCCATTTCCAACCTCAATGGATCATGACCAGTGAAACCAAAAGAACCCCCCCCCCCCCCCCCCAAAAAAAAAAAAGCAAAATTAAAAACACAACATTTGAATTTAAGATATCGTTTGAAAACACATTTGCTTTAAAAAAAAAATAAACAAAAAGCGCAAATGTGTTTCAAAACACATCTACAAAAGTAGGGTTAATTAAATAGATATTTACAACTTTAATACAAAAAAATATATATGTTTTTAGAAAATGTAGAAAGTGAGCATTCCCTATAATCTAGTTTATTTAAGCTACTTTATTAAAAATCATATTTTTCCACTTTGTTTTCAAACGCACCATAAATAAATGATTTTATTTATAGTTTATAATATATATAATCATATTTAACATGTTCGAAAATAATATATAGACTATAATATTAATCGGATATCTCATTATCAATATAATCCACTCACAAGTAGTTTTTACATGTATGATATTCGTATATGTATTCGAGTCTGATATGTTAGGTACATACAGCGGGCCTTCACTGTCATTATGAATTATTGAGGGGTGTCTTCATAATTTACCCAACCACTGAATAATGACAAACTCCGATCATTAGGATGGGATAAATTCTATTCAAAACCTATTCAACACCTTTTGACTCTAATTTATAGATCTCATTTTAAGCCCCCACACGTGTAATCCCCATTTTACCCTTGAAAGAGCATTTTTCAATTTCTTGATAACCGGTCCATCAATAGCTCAGGCTGTTACCATTTGTTGAGAATTTTTTTATTCCTTCTCTCTCTTCTTTCTTAAAAAGAAATCGAATTAAATCATATCATTATGTGTGAAAAACAATTGAATTCAATTGTTTATCACGATCCAACCTGGTTGATTTAGACTTCTCATCCATTTTTATGAAATTCAAAAACATAAGTCCGATTTCATTTTCAGAGAGGAATTTCTGATTTTTTGTTCTTGGATCCGATCGTTTTGTATCTGGTATCAGGAATGGTGATCGTTTCTTGTTTGCCTCTTTCGATTTTTTTTTAATTGAGATGTTATTTAGTGAGTTGAATTTTATTATTTCATGTGTATTTACTTCTGATCATCGAATTAAATCCGATTAATTGTTGATGTTGATATGGATGTTAACCTCTCTGTATTAATGTTTTATATATAAGAATGTGTAATCGTTTATATGAATTATTCAATTCATTGACATTCGTGCGAGCAGAATTTTTTTATTTAAATTTAGATACATTTCAAATGTATCTAAATATTTTAAGCATTTGTAAATCTGTGATTGTAGTAATGTTCGATAATGAAGGGTTTATTTGTTTATATTAGATAGATTTGTTGGTGTATTCATTCATCAATTTAGATATATTTCAAATGTATCTTAATGCCAAATCATTGTAATTAGAGTCGGCTTCGCCTCCTTCAGCATCTGCTCCCTGATATGTGGAGCATTTGGTCTCTTCACTGCTTTAAACCTCCGCTGAATGAATGGTGTGTCTGGTTTACTTGGATATGCCACTGTTAACATAAATCAAGATACATTAACCAGATACACAAATCAATCAAATTGCAATTGAAAATTTTAATTAAAATGTGGAATGACATCCAAGCTCTTCTTAGAATCAAACTGATTAAGAATATTTTTTTTATGATCCAGAAACATTAAAAAACAGTGTGTATGATTTTTTACATTTTCAGATAAAATAAAAAACATTTAAGATACAATTTCAGATACATGCAAAAATTCAAGATACAACTACAGATAAATAAAAAAAAATACAATTGTAGATGAATAAAAAAATTCAGGATACAATTTCATATACATTCAAAAATTCAAGATACAACTTCAAATTTATCTGCGATTCAAGATACATTAACAAATTAAATATTCAATTTTTAAATATTCAAGAAATTCAAGAAGAGACATCAAGATACATTTCATGTTCAACACAATTCAAGAAATGCTCAAAATATAGTATCTAGATTTGAGAAGTTTCTTATATTCTCTTCTTCTCGCTGGATATACCAGATAAATATACATTCAATATTTTTCATTGTATTCAAACGAAAATCATCACATTACATTCTTATATGGTTTCGCGTTCTTCTTTCATCTAGATGATACATTCCAATATTCTTCATCATAAATACTAATATTCACTATCAAATCAACATTATTAAGATACAATCCATCAACTTCAAGAAGAAATATTCCCCATTTTGGATTAAGATACATTACGAAAAAAATATACATTCAATGTTTCATTTTAAAAGTTTTAATACATATTTTTGGAAGGATATTTTAGCATTTGCTAAACAAGGTAAAATATTGATCTCGAATGCTTGTTTGATGTTCGAAATCGAAAAAAACAAAAAAATGACCATATTGTGAGCAGAAGGATAAATTGTAGGATTTTCTTTTCATCCACAGTGGAGGCTCCCTTCAAGAACCAAACAAAAAAGCCCCCAAGTTGGCGATACATTCCCTCCTTATTTTTAAAGAAGATAGAGTGGACTGCCATATAGAGACTGAGAAAGGGCATTCCGAAAAAAGATGCACCGAACTTTCTTCGGATAAAGAGCAAAGAGTGCACCTGTCTGACATCACTATCCCCCACTTTTAAAGCCGAACTAAGGTCGGGAACTTTTTGAGTCCTGCTTGCCAACAAAGTAACCTCCAACGTGGGGGAACAACAGTGCTCCAGATTGCCATAGTCCAATCAATAACGGGCTTTTTCTTTCTCACTATTTGCCAAGCTGATGAGCAAGTAACTGTTCCCGTTCTATTCCCTGTCCAAATAAGAATATCAGAACCCTTTCCACCTACTTCCATTTGAGAGATCTCATCCTATATATGATCAAATTCACTTGGCCACCTTTCGGGTTTCTGCCATTTGCCATTCAAAATGAGACAATTTACTGTTGTCTCATCTGGGGGACCCCAAAGAAGAAGTGCTTGGTTTTAAAATGATGTTTAAGACCAAACCCATTTAGCCATGGGTCATCCCAAAGCCGGATAGACTTGCCCTCAAAAACTACATACTGTACGTTTGCACGAATCCACTCAATAGAATTTAGAATTTGTTGCCATAGAGATGATCCAAAAGAGGGTAAATCAGCATTCCACACAGATTTTCTTTTACAATATCTAGCTTTCATCCATGAGGCCCAAAGTGAACAATTATTGAAGACAATCTCCCAAAATCGTTTCCCCATTGCATCCCTATTCCATTCCCCAATGCGTTTGAATCCAAGTCCTCCCTCTTCCTTTGGAAGACATACATCTGCCCAACATACTGCATGTATTTTTTTCTTGCCTTCCTCTCCACCCCATAGAAAACCCTGACATATTTTTTCCATGATTTTGATTGTTTTTTTCGGCAATATGAATCCAGAAGTCCAGTAATAACTAAGGCTTAATAACACAGAGTTAATTAATTCTAACCGTCCTGCTTTTACAAGGTAAATACCAGTCCAGGACTGAAGTTTTTTCCTCATCTTGTCAATCAGCGGGAGGTAGTGTTGGAGAGGTAGCCTGACTGCAATGGGAGACCAAGATGTTGGATAGGAAGAGTACTCAGCGGGATGCCCAAGCGCTCAACCAATAATTCTGCATTTGAAGTATAGAAGAGTTGGCTTTTCTCAGAGTTAAGTTGGAGCCCAGATGCCTTTGAGAAGGACGAAAACAAATATTGAAGTTCCATTGCTGAAGATAAAGAACAGTCCGTGAATACAATGAGATCATCTGCAAAAATAAGATGAGAGATATTGTTTGGAGATTTGATGAAACGCCCCAACTTGTTAGCTTGCACATATGCTTCAATGGAGTAAGAAAGGGCATTCATAACAAGAACAAATAGAAGAGGAGACAAGGGGTCTCCTTGCCGTAATCCACATTTGGATTGAAAGAAACCAACAGGAGAGCCATTAACCAGGACAGAGAATGAGGCCGTCTGAACACACTGAAGAATCAACTGAATCCAGGAAGCTGGAAAGTTAAGACTTCTTAAGACTTCCTTGAGAAAGTCCCATCTAACGCTATCAAAGACCTTGCGTAGATCTACCTTTATGCATGCACGTCCTTTTGGAGAGGGAGAATTCATGTATTGGACTAGTTCATGAGCTAGCATAGTGCTATGGACTATATTTCTTCCTTTCACAAAAGCTGATTGTTGAGGGAAGATTAATTTAGGAAGCACACATTGAAGCCGAACCGCAAGAATCTTCGTAATCGTCTCGTACACAGTATTACAAAGTGATATGACCCTGAAATGTTCAAAAGAATCAGCTTGTTTTGTCTTCGGAATGAGGGATATAAAAGAGTGATTCATCTAACGAAGAAGAAATCCTGATTGAAAGAAATAACCAATTGCTTGTATGAAATCTTCTTTTACCACCTCCCAATATTGTTGGAAGAACCTTGCTGGAAAACCATAAGGTCTCAGGCTACAAAGGGACTTAGCAGAGAAAAGCGCATCTTTTATTTCCTGTTCCTTGATTGGTTTAGAAAGAGACTGACAATCATCAATAGAAAGTCTTACAGATGGCTGAAGAACAGGAATCGGGTCAGACCTCTCCCTGTTTAGGAGTGAAAAAAATACTCTTTAGCATGGTCCTTAATCACCTCTGGATCTTTAGAGAGAGACCCATCCTCCAATCTTACTTTGCCGATGGTGTTACTCGCAACCCTCGCTTTTAAGGAAGAATAGAAGAATTTTTGAGTTCTTGTCTCCCTCAAGAAGCCATAACTGTCTAGATTTTTGCCTCAGAATACTTTCCTCCCTCTACAAGATCTGAAGATATTCGTGCTTTGCTTCAAATTCCTTTTGAACAAGCACATCATTTAACTGGTCAGATAGGGAAGCCTCCTGGGCTCTTTCTAGCCTTTTCTGGCATGTCAAAAGTAGATCATTGATGTTACCATAAGTGTCCCTATTCCACTCCTTAAGAACACTTTTAAGGTACTGCAGTTTTTTTACGAGAACATACATTGGAGACCCATTGAAGTTTCTAACCCAAGCTTGCTTAATAACCTGCTCAAACTGTGGATGAGTTTCCCATGCCGAAAAATATTTAAAAGGTCTTGGTCCCGAAGGGAAAACGGGGTGAACTGTGACTTAAATAGCCGAATGATCAGAAAGACCACGGGGGAGAGCATGATAGAAACTATTAGTGTGCTCCAACATCCATTGTGTGTTAGCCAATACCCGATCCAATTTACAAGCAATCCAGGTCTCCTGATTATTACACCAAGAAAAAGGACTACCACTCCCCTGTAGATCCTGAAGATGACAAGCATTAATACAATTATTGAACTTGGAGATCCTTCAAGAGTGGGGAGGACGTCCTCCCAATTTTTCATGGGCATAACGAACCTCATTAAAACCCCCCCCCCCCCAACCAGCCATTTAGACAAGTTAGCAGATCCTGCCAAGATTTCTAGATCACACCAGAGAGAGTTTCTTTCACTTGAGGAATTAGAGGCATAGATCACTGAAATAAAATAGTTTGGAAAATCCCCACAAGCAGAAGTGACCTTGCAGTGCAAATATTGATTAGAAAAAGAGAGAAGCTCAACATTTACTAATGAATTGTCCCATAACAGCCAAATTCGACCTCTTGAAATCGGATTAATCAGTTTGTAGTGTGGAAGAATCCTCCTACTAACCTTCATAGCATTTTCATCCTCTACTAACCTTCATAGCATTTTCATCCACCAAAGCAATAAGCGGAGAAGAAAATTTTGAAAAAAAATTCTTTACATCCATTTGTTTCTTTTTGCTATTGAGCCCTCGGATGTTCCAAAAAACACAATCCACAAAAAAAATTGGATAGTGGGAGTGAATCTAGGCATCAGCCTTAGAAGGTCCTGGAGTGGGACCATGTTTCTTCCTTTTGCTTTTCTTTGATTCTGGTTTGGGAGGCAAAGCATGCTCCCCTTTTACACCAGCATTTTTTACCCTTTTGTGTTTTATTGAAAGATCTTTAATGATAAATTCAGGATGAAGCACCACTTGCAAGACCAGATCATCGGGGATGTTCCCAGATCTTGAGCGGTGGATATACATTGTTAGTCTCTCATTTAGTGTGGATTAATCAAATGGGCTATTCACTTTCATTCTTGTTCAGTGGTCAATTTGGACGTGAATCCGACTCAAGTTCGTGATTGACGCTTTCGCCGCAGTACGTGTTTCTACTGACTATTCCCAATATGATACTTCAAATAATATATGTCATCCAAATCTTTGAAGACCGACTTATTTGAAAGAGCATCATTATATAGATTATTAAAGAACAAATATATGAAAAAGATTAGATTCAATATTTTGTATATATATATATATATATAATCATTTAATATGGTATGTATTTTTTTAATAAATATAAAAATATAACGAGATATATATATTCGATATAACGATGCATATATTTCACTGGATTTCTGACGATGTATATGAATTTTAATATTAGCAACAATAACCCCAACATTCAAGTATTTGCAAAAAATAACACTGACGCGATCAGTAATGCCTCGTCAGCGTTGACCGGTTTTTTTTTTCTTTCTTTTAACTAGAGATATCCTATAAATAGAGCCTCCTTTAGTACCCGGCCGGATAATTTTTTTAACTAATTAAGAAAGTAGAAGTTCCATATATAAACGACGCCTTGTTTAGTATCGGGCAATGCATTGCCCTTTTTTTCTTTTCTTAAAAAGGAGGCTCCATATATAACATTGATCAAATTATTTTATTTTTTTATTTTTAACCTTGAGGTGTATATAAATATGCGTTTCGACTAAAGATCAAACCACATAAGGTCAGACAGCATAATATGCAAGCGGTCCAGACCCGTATATGCGGTATGTGTACGGATATGCGATCACTTATGCGACCAAACAAGTTTTTCTTTTTTCTTTTTTTCTTTTTTTTCTTTTTTTTAAAGGGCTCACATGATTTGAATATAAATTTTGAGGGTGTCTTTATTTTATTGAATGATAGTATTTAGATAATTTTTATGCTTTCATTTGGATGTTAGGGTTGCTTTGAAAGCATAATAACTTAGGAAGTTTTAGCTTTCTATTTTTTTTTCATTACTTTCTATTTTTCTAAGTATCTGGGATATGTTCATTTTCATATCCACTATCAAGTATACACTTGATTAAAGACCTAGATTTATAGAATATGAAGCTTTATAGATTTGTTCCTAAAAAATTAATGTAGACTTATTTTTATTTTCCAAATATTTTCTCTTCATTGTAATCAACGCCCTTCCTTATAATAAATTATTAATAGATCTACATATTTATCTTATTATCTATTGTTTGAAAATAATCATATATATTTTTATTAGTAAAAATTTAAAAACGTAAATACTCCCGCATCCCGCACGATCAATACAACACATACAGTAAATTCATACCAATAAAAGCTGCTAATATAACATCCATCCAAATCCAAATTTTTTTTTTCTAATAAAGAAGTGCTTCTCTATTTTTATTTATTTTCTAATCCAAATCTTCTCCCGTCAACACGAGCAATCAGACCATATACTAAACCCAGACCCACATGAGTGAGGTGGGTAGATCTACAAGCTATAGATAGTGTTGATACATGGGGCACGTATGGTAGGCAATACCAACAGATATCACAAATCAGTGGTGCTGTTTGGGGCCTGTAAGAAGTACTGCTGGCTTGATTTTTGGTGGGTTGGCGATCATCCTATCCATCACTTGATCCATGGTTGAGTATTTGTAGTCTGGATACAATGCAGAGGCCTCCAGGTCGTCCTCTCCCAATTAATAACTCGACGACTCATCGACGAAGATGTTGTGCACTATCGCAATGCGTATATTAGCCGGCTCTGGCAATGCTGTGACAGTGAAGATCAAGAATATATATCAACCACTATGTGAGTTGGAGAGCTTAAGAATTATACCATTTGGAACTAAAAGGGTGTTTGGAAACACGATTTGTAACTTAGAGTGATTAATTATGTACGCTCTTTAGTTATAAATGTTTCAAAACAACATTTTCGAAGAAAAACAATTATGTTTCGTGAGAATCAATTTTCAAAAACCAAAAAATGCATAATTTCTAAAAATCAAATCGTATTCTTGGAAATTAAATTTTTTTTTCACTTAAAATAGTTTTTCACGGAACAATTTTTTGTTATGTTCCTTTAAAAACATGTTTAGATAAAGTATGATTCTCACAAAATGAATAATTTTAGAGGAGTACATAGAATCAGTTTGATCATTAATTCCAAAGAGAATCTAATTAGAAAGATCAATAACAAAACATGTTTTGAATTTTATACGTACTCTCAGAGAGCCTAACGACCTCTTCTTCAGGGAGATGGACCCTTTTGTATTTCTTTCCGGTCTTCCACATGTCGATCAGTCCTAATTGAGTGACTGTGTTTTTGGGAGGTTTACATATGACGAGAAGGTTCAGCATTCTCGGATCGTCTACGGTACTGATGCCTGATGGCGAAGGCCGCGACGTCTTCCTCCAGATTCAGGAATCATGTTCATGTTAGGGAAGATATTAAATTCACTTTGTGTTGATATGTAGCTCGTAATGATTTGGGTTAAACATCAACTTTGGTGTGACTGGTTAACCCATTGTCCTTTTGTTTTCCCTTTTCAATTCATTGTACATTCAAATTCCCATAGAAATACAAAATTTGATCAAGCGAAAAAAAAAAAAAACTTTGGTGTGACTGACTGTGCGAGCGATTTGAAATTCTAAAGAACTCGTGTACTACATATATATGCCAAATAAGAGGTTTAACAATGATGGATATAATACACATTCATGAATTATACAAGTTGAGTAGTTTCTGCCAAAAATATGATTTTTTATTATTATGAAGCAACGAAACAAATTAGATAGCCAGATACTAAACATATTGAATGCACAAACAAATGTTTATATTCAGAGGAACTAGAGAACTACCTGATTTGCGCTTTTGTTTTTGCAGAAATTAAAAAGAGTAAACGTGTTTATGAATGATCCAAAAAAAATGACCAATTAAAATTTTTTTTTTAGATTTTAGTACAAATTAAAAAATATAGTTTTGAAAAAAATAGAAGTAAGCTTCATAGGAATTGAGTTATATAAAGTTATTTTTTCATAAATCATATTTTTTGAACCTTACATCTAAGATAGCATTTGGAATATTTTATTTTCGTAGAAATCATACTTAATCTAGGTGCATCCCAGTTTTTTTGACGAAAACAAAAAATAATTATTAGTTATAACTCGGCTTGTTTACAAACCGAGCTTTAAAAATTGTTCAAACTTAGTTCGTTTGTCTAATCGAACGAGATTAAACGAGCTTTAACCGAGCAGAGCCTGAGTTGCTCGACTTGTTTACGAGCCCTACCCACTAGTGAAAATCTAGATTCAAACACAACCATCCGAACAACAATGGTCTATTCTGGATATACAATTGTCTGTAACAAGAAAAAAAGTACATTAGCAAATCCTTGGTGGGGCCAAGAAGATGACTTTTGTTCCATCTCATCCATACTATATATATATACAAGAGGATAATGTTACGTACAACCCCTTTTCCAGCAACAATTCCGGTCTATATATGTTTTAAATTATTTAATAATAGTATACCTTATCTAATAAAGTACATACTTTTATAAAAAAATAAAGCATATACTCCAACGATATGCATGAATGCAGTTATAAAAAATATAAAAAATTCTTTTGAAATATATGCGTTGTTAACATGAACACATGCTCCGTTAATTTTCTATCGACACATATAGGGTTGGAAATGGATCTGGGTGTAATAGCACCCATATATATATGGGAAAAATTGATATAACTCTCGGAAAAGTTAGCTAAATTGATTTTAGTTCCTGTAAAATTGAAAAATCATCACAGGTCCCTATGTTATTAGAAAAATATCGTTTCAATCGCTACTTTCACCCAAACCAACAAAGTATATGGTTAACCCTAACTACACGTTAAAAGTTAGCAGAATGCCCTCACCTCTTATTTTTGAAAAATTGATATAGTTCCCTAGAAACTTATGAAAATCGAAAAAAGTCTATGTAGAATCGGCAAATCCCTTATGTCCCTATTTTATTAGATAATATTTATTTTATTCCTTACCATAACCACAACTAACCAGATCTCTGATTGACTATAATAATCTTACATGATAAATTATTGTAATACCCTTTTAAATAAATTTACTCGATAAATTACTGTATACCGAAACATGAAAATCACGCAATACATGAAAATAAATTTCATGTATTAAATGTCGTGTGTGTGTGTGTGTGTGTGTGATATCTTATGTTAGAATGGATTGGAATTTCTAGATTGGAATTTCTAGTATTACATGTATTACACGTGAGTCTGGACTGATAATGGGGTATCCGTTTTAAAAATACTTATATCCGATGTGTATTCACACGTAATCTTTTGTATACAACCTATTAAAGATTAATAAAACAAATCAAACTTTTTTTTATTGATAATCAAAGTTTTGCATTTCTATGTGAAAAGAGCTTTACAAAAAGTGTAAAAAGTTCACAAAAGAAATTTTTAAGGAAGATGATTAATAACAAAGGAGGGAAGAACGAGGCTAGTCGATCTGCATCCCTTGATTTTTTTATTCATCGCCATCCAAATGGGTGGGCAGCGTATCATTTATTCATCCAAACATCAAACACATCATGACA
Organism: Acorus calamus; assembly: GCA_030737845.1. Classification (NCBI taxonomy): domain Eukaryota; kingdom Viridiplantae; phylum Streptophyta; class Magnoliopsida; order Acorales; family Acoraceae; genus Acorus; species Acorus calamus. The sequence continues at coordinate 18,800,344 of CM060858.1, read as the reverse complement.
AACACATTCATGCATGGTGATTAATTAAGCACCAACAGATTTCCATTAGTAACACTGGAGCGCTCTCCACTAGGATTTGGAAACGATGTGTACTTGATTTGTGGTGGGTCTGACATCACCTTCTCCATGACAAGATCAATGGATGTATACTTATAGTCTGGATACAGTTCAGATGCCTCCAATTCATTCTCTCCCAATTCATAAATTGGCCGTTTGTCGACAAACATTCGATGTATTATAGCAATGCCAATGTTTTCCGGCTCACTAAGTGCTGCATATTGAACATAAAGATCATATATACTGTCAAAACATTGGAGAGGTATCATATGTTTAAAACAAGAATGTAATAATGCTAGTGAGTGTTTCCTACTCTCTATGAGTCTGATCATCTCTTCTTCAGGGATGTGGATCTTCTTGAATGTCTTTCTGGTCTTCTTCTCCCACAGTTCAGTTAGTTCTAGTTGGGTGATTATGTTATTCGGAGGCTGGCAAACGACGACCTGGTTCACCGTCCTCGGATCGTCTACTGTTCTGATAGTATAAGCTGCTACATCTTCCTCCAGGTTCATGATCCCTGCATATGGGGAAATATATCAAATTAGTATCCAAGTACAAGCAACTAGCACTTCTTTGATTAGTAGATTAAATCAATCTTCAAAATCTTCTTTACATGCATGCATGGTTTCTTCTTCTTGTTGACTAAATCTAAGGGTGTAATTTGACTTAATCTTATGATTAACTAAATCTAAGGATGTAATTTGACTAAATCTAAGGGTTCAACCTGATACAATTTTCAATCTTATGATTGACTTGACTATCAAGGGGTGTAATTTGACTAAATCTAATGGTTCTCCTTTATGTACAATTTTCAATCTTATGATTTTGACTAAATCTAAGGTTGTAATTTGGGAGGGTTGAACCTGACTCAATACCGTTGTAATTTGGGAGGGTTGAGCCTGACTCAATACCATTGTAATTTGGGAGGGTTGAACCTGACTCAATACCATTGTAATTTGGGTGGGTTGAACCTCACCCAATACCACTCAACACCCAAGCAAACTTGATTTCAATTCAGGTTGGGTATAATTGGAGAATCGAGTTAATTGGGTCTAACCAAAATATATTGGGTTGAGTGATAAGTTTAAATGTTCTCCCAAATTTCAATTTGTGAGATTAAATATGAATATCAAAATTTAAAATCTCACACGTGTATAATTTATTTCTCTATTCTATCTTGGTTATCCCTATTATCTTTACATTTATTATCCATTTCTTGAGACGCCTTTTTTCATTTTTTATTTATTGAAAAGTCAAACAATTTAAATTTGTCATAATAATACATATTTTAAAAGTTAAACCTGAATCCAATTTGAACCGACTCTACACAGATGTGAACTTGATAGATTGGGTTGTGTTTGATTAGTCCGGGCTTGGATTGAACTCCAATCCGAACCAAATCACCTGAATTATAATCATAGCCAGCGTAGAATTTGGATTAACATATTTGAAATAATAATTTTGGAATATCGGTCCTTTTTTTTTAAAGGTTTGAGGAAAGATTATGATTCTAATAAGATCAAACTGCTTTCACCTTTAACTTTGCCGGTTCCATAGACAATAACTTCATCTTTTGTCTCCTCATGTGGATGCAAGAAGATATCGATGAAGTACTCTGCCATGCAATTCGACGCCACATACGTGTGGGGAATCTCTGCCTCCTCGATCGCCCTCCGGATCTGAACCTTTATGTCCATCACAAAATTGCACGGCGGCAACACGGTTACCCTGTCCACATTGAACCCGAACTCCGACGGCAAAAACCTCTGTCATAGTATGAAATATTATTGCATTCAATTTATTTTATAACCTCATATGTGCAGTTGTAGTGTGTGGATACTATTGTAGTGCATGGAGGCTATAATTTTTTTTAAAGAAAAAAAACATTAGTGTATCTTAATGAATACTTCAACTCTTATAACATTATATAGTTCAAAGAAAAAAAAAACATTGATGTGGGGCTGTTGATGGGGCTGCATACAAGGTTAGACACAGTATTTTCCTTATATATATACATATATATTCCAGAAATACATTAGTTTGTTTCGTGGTAACAAAATTCGTGTACGCCAAATATTCATTATGTGTTCTAGTGTGTGTGTGTGGGGGGGGGGGGGGGGGTTGGGTGTAAGTATGGTCTAACTATTTAAGTACATATATAATTAAACTATTTCGAGTTGTTATGTCATTATTATAAAAAAATATATATAATGAATTCTTTGTTGGGTGAGAATGCAGTGATTAATTTTTTTTAAATTATAAAATAGTGATAAAACATCAAAAGGTCAAAGAGTACATGAGGTATCCCATAAAAAAAAATTACAGTATTTTGTTAACATGCATAGATTGAGATTCACCCCACCACATACAATATCATGCATCTATCTCATCTTTTTTTTAAGATGAAAATAAGATTAAAAATAGGACTCAACAAAATATAACATTGTTAATTATTATGATTATTATTAATTTTTTTTTCTTTTTCTTTTAGAGATAGGAGGTACCTTGATGTTGCCAGCTTCTTTAATGGCTTTTATGATCTTGTGTTGTTCAAGGTGAAGATCAGCTGAGAGTGCGGAGATTACGACGTCCACAAGTTTCATGCAACGTACGAGGTTGCCGTGGTCGTTCAAATCACTCTGTTCATGCATGCATGAATTTGCATTTAATTTAGGGTTTCCTTCATTTAATAGGAAATTTAATTGTTAAATATTTTATAATTTTGTTAGCATGATAATAGACCTAATTTTCCTTCTGTAGGATTGAGGTTGTTGTTAAATATTCTCGTTTACAGAAATTATGTGCAGTCTATATATATATTTCCATGGTTTATATGTTTTATTAAACAAAACATACAATTCAGTGTAGGACATATATTATACATACGAAAGTATGCGATTATTTGCATTTAAGTATAAAGTACAATAAAAATTCTCTTCTCGCTCTCATTTTTAATCGTAATACCCTATGATAAAATCTCTCAATATTTCTGTATTCTCACACATTGGACAATGGTTACCTGAAGAATATTCACTCCCGTCGATTCAAACTCTTCGATCAGCTCTCGCCTAGAAGGATCGGGGGAGGCAAGCGTCTCGGGCCTGAGGAGGACAAATGTAGGGTGACCCATGGAGACGCTGGCCCTCACCAAGCGTCTTCCGAGGTAGCCGGTGCCGCCAACGACCAATATCCTACTAGCTGATCCAGCCATAGCAGGTCTCTTGCTCTATTATATTTGTGTAGCAAGTGTTTAGTAGGTCTTGAAGGAACCCTACTTAATATATATATATATATATATATATATATATAGGGAGCCGATTACATGCGGTTTACGGTCGGTGCGGTGCGCGATCACGGGTCCATCGCATCGGACGGTCGGGTGCGATTCACGTCGACCGTTGGATGCGATGGACCCGCGATCGAACGGCCCACGTCGTAAACCGCACCGACCGCACACCGCACGTAATCGCGACCATATATATATATATATATATATAGGGATGTGTGTGGCATGGAAGAGATGGTGATGTTCAAGCCCACCAAGCTAATGTTTTTTTTCTTTGTTACAGAAAAATTGTTTGGATGGGTTGTGTTTGTGTTTCAATACAGATTTTCAATAGCTGCTCAAACGGGATTCGAAGTATTCTTTAATTGCAGTCAAGCTGGGTCGTTTACTTGGCTTTTCAATAATTTTATTTCAGTGGTTTAATAATAATAATAATAATAATAATAATAACAACAATAATAATAATAATAATAATAATAATAATAATAATAATAACTATTGACTGATTGAATACAGAGTGAATGGCCATCAATTCTCAGACCATCGAAGTCGTGCCACGCCATTTGCAGTAAGACTCAAAGATAAGAACAATCTCAGATCCTTTTATACGCCATTCTCAAAGTCATTCCACTGACTTTAATTTTATGAACAATCTCAGATGCTGTTACACTCCATTCTCAAACTCATTCCACTGACTTTTTTTTAATATTATTTGAATATTATTTGAATCATTAATTATATTTATTGTATTATTCTATATATTTTTCTTTCAAAATCATATTTATGATATATGATATGCATGAGTAAATAAATAAATAAATTATATAAATGTATGACAGCGGACACCCGCTATAGAGCTTCTTTTTTGAAATTTAGGGACACAAAAAGTCCATCAAATGGGTGGTGGAGATCTATAAACGGATATCAAATACAAATATCTTTTAAATAGACACCTTTAAATTTGACCTGAACGAGGTTTTATATTTTAAAAATGTTGAGTGATTTTTATCATTATCAATGCTACAAAAAAGATCTTTCTCAATATATGTGATCAGGCAATTATTCGTTCACTAGTCTCACATTCGGTTGCGCAATTTAATATTCACAATATGCATTGCAGAAAACGCTCTTTCAACCATGGCTGAGGCTACAGGAAAGATTAATGTCAATTTTATAAACAAATAGACATGTGGATATAAAATATCCATTTTCCTCTCAACCATGTTTTTAGCAAGATCATCAATCTTATTTACTACCGAAAACTTATCATTAGAGCGCATGTCAATAATATAAATCCCATGCTTATTATTAAGAAATATGAGATTCGCTTCAGAAAATTTAGGTGGATAAAACTGAGCTACGTGAACCAACTTTTCCTTGTTAAAACTTGCGAAAGAATCCATAATTGGTAGAAAAATAAAAAATAATAAATTTTAATGATCATGTAAATAAACATAAAAACATATTGTTAATTTTTCAAACATTTTTTTCTTCTTAGAATCCATAACACAATCTCTTAAATTATGTAGATTAGCATCATTAAGAATAAGAAACTAAATAATTTTTCATTCAAATCCAAAACTACAATTAGGTAAAAGAATCCTAGATAATATAGACACTGATTTATCTTTAAGATTATTTATAAGATGCAATTTCCATCAATTATATGTGATAGAATATTATGTGAACATTAAGTTTGGATGGAAATATTAATCCAATGATGATAAAAATTAGGTTTTTGAGTTTTCAAGTTCATATGTTTGCCCCAATTTTGATAGGGATTTCCATAGAATTATTCTATGTTCCAATTGTAGGGACGGTTAATAGAACAAAAAATAAAAATTGAAGATTTTTTTAAAGATAAAGATTGATATTATGAACAGTTAGATACAAAAGAAAAGAAACAAAAAATATAAAAATTTATGTTTTTCAAGATACCTGGACGAGATGTGAGGAGTGAGCTTCGGAACCTTGCCGACTGCCTACCATGCCTCTGTTGGATTTATTTTCTTTGGTTTTTATGGAGGGGAGGGGGATGATAGAAGGGGTGATTGGATACTGGATAGTGAGGACGTGAGAGTACACAGGGATTAATCAACATGAATAATGGGTATTTACTTGTTTTTTTTTTTTTTGCATGGTGGGTGGGCTATTATTTTTTTTTTGCTTGTTGATTGGTTGTAGATGTTGCGTGGGCTACGAGCCCTAATGAAAGTTGAAAAAAAAGGAAGATGATTTACAAAACAATATGTTAAATTTTACATAGATGATTTACAAAAGAAAATGTCAATATATAAAATTTAATAAGTAATACATACTTTTAAATGGTATAAAAAAGATCTTTCTTAATATATGTGATCAAGCAATCATTCACCCACTAGTCTTCTATTCGATTGCGTAATTTAATCTTAACAATATGCATTGCAGAAAACGCTCTTTTAACCGTGGTTACGGCTATAGGTAATAAGATCAATGCCAATTTTATAAGCAAATAGATGTGTGGATATAAAACATCCATTTTCCTCTCATGCACTTCCAAAAACTCATTATTAGAGTGCATGTCAATACTATAAGTGTCAAACTTATTATCAAGAAATATGATATTCGCTTCAGCAAATTGAGGTGGATAAAATAAGATACGTGAACCAATTTTTCCTTGTTAAACTTGCGAAAGAATGAATTTTAATGATCATATTAATAAATGTAAAAATATGTTTAATTTTTCAAACATTTTTTTCTCTTAGAATCTATAGCAACATAATTTCTTAAATTATGATACATATATTAGCATTATTAAGATTAAGAAACTAAATAATATTTTTCATTCAAATTTAAATTGATAAATAATTTACGATTGTCGTCCCCAAACTTAATCTGATTGTTTCTTCATTCTTCACATCCAAATTTTAAGATAAGGAATCTCTAGAAATAACAAATATTATATTTGATTATTTTATATATTTATATAAATATTGTAAACTTTAAATAAATTAGTAAAAATGACAATAAGATAAAAAAGAAAAATTATATACCTTCAAAGTGTTGATGGAAATGAGAAGATTGTCGATTCCTGATCATGGGAAGGTTAATGGAATACAAAAAAATTAAGGATTTTTTTAGAGATAAAAGATCAATATTAAGAACAGTTAAATAAAAAAGAAAAGAAACAAAACGGTAAAAATTATGTTTTTCAAGATACCTGGACGAGATGTGAGGAGTGGGCTGCTGACTGCCTAGTGTGCCTGTTGGGTTTATTTTCTTTGGTTTGGTTTTTATAGAGGGGAGGGGGATGATCAATTATAAAAGAAGGGGGTGATTGGATACTGGATAGTGAGGACGTGAGAGCACACAGGATTATTCAGCATGAATCATGGGTATTTACTTGTTTATTTTTTTATTCAGTTTTTGCATGGTGGGTGGCCTTTTGGCTGTTGTTGATTGGTTATAGATGTTGCGTGGGTTATGAGCCCTAATGAAAGTTGAAAAAAAAAGAAGAGAAGGTGGGCATGCAAGTGGCTCCGCAATGCCATAAAATTAAAATAAAATAAAAAGAAAAAAAAGGGAGACATATATTTAAATCCTATAAACATGAATAATTCTATATAGATCTATATAAATCCCTAATTCAATCACGTATAATTGTGTGGACATTGCAATCCATATAAACAGTTATAAATGCAAATTGATACCTATAAAAGATAAAATTATACCTTAAGGACTTTTACATTTAATTGTGGTTCTTATAAATTATCGCAAAGATAAATGAGTCCCTATAAAAAATAAAATTGCCGCTGAAAGGCTTGTAACACAGTTCTTATAAACAATCATGAAGATAAATTTGTCTTCGTGATTGTTTATAGGGATTGCATTATTTACACAATTAAATGAAAAATACTTCAGGGGTAATTTAGTTTTTTACATGGATCAATTTGTCTTTATGATTGTTTATAAAAACTACAATTATAAAAGTCCTCTAGGGATAATTTTGTTGTTTATAGACACTGATTTGTCTTTAAGATTGTTTATAAGGACTGCAATGTCTCCACAATTATATGTGATAGAATATTATGTGAACATTCCGTTAAGTTTGGATGGAAATTTAATCCAATGATGATAATTAGGTTTTTGTGAGTTTTCAAGTTCATATGTTTGCCCCAATTTTGATAGGGATTTCCATAGAATTATCTATGTTTGTAGGGACTTAAGATATTTTTAATACTTAATTCAAAGCATGCCACCTATGCATCAACAAAGGGCCGACCTAGCCCATTGAAAGAGGACCCAAGCCTGGCCCTGGGCACAGGCCCACGGGTCTGCCAGCCCGTGGCCAAATAATCAGGCGCAGGCCCTATCCACGAGCGTGGGCTTGGGCCTGAACGGGCCCGCAGGCCAGGCTCAGGTTTAAGATTTTAAATACGTTTTTTTTTTTTCATTTTTAAGTTTTGTATTTATATATTTACGTTAACCTAACATAAAAACTAAAAATATAAAGTTGACATTAATTAAATATGTTATATTATGAAAACAAATATTTATATCCATTTTTAAGAAACCTGCATTTCAAACTTCATCGACTTCGACTCCCTCGGCTCCAACTATTTCAGTATCTCTCGACTCTGATATGGAAGTGGGATCAAAGCGACCGACCGGTAAGAAAAAGGAGAAAGAATCACGAAAGAAAAAAAGCGATTAACGATGCTAGATTTGATGATATGGCGGCCAAGCATACTCAAATTGTTGAAGTGTTAACAGGTATGTCCTCCCGAAGTATAGAAAGAGACCAACAAAAAGGTGCAGATCGTCAATAGAAGGCTGAAGATAGGGAAAAACTACAAATGTTGTCTATGATGAATGAAAGAGAACAGTGAAAGGAGGATCACATGATCATGTCAATGGACATGACCAACTTAACTCCTATGCAGAGATCTTACTATGAAAATATTCAACGAATGATTATTGCTAGGAATAAGGATAATATGTGTTGGTCCTTTTTTATATGAATGATGATTGTAATGTTCTATCTTATCTTTTAATGAATGAAATGTTGAAAATTTGGCTAATATATTTGGAGGGAAAAACTTTGAAAATATATTTAAAAAATGATAAGGAGAAGATGGGAATTTCTTTAAAAGATTTAAGTAAAACATAAAGTAATGATTGGAGACTTACCATATCAAATGAACACAACAAAAAAATCAAGCATTGGTGACGGCCACACGTCATCATTGTGTGCTAACATAGTACTATGGACAATATTCCTTCCTTTCACAAAAGCTGATTGATGTGGGAGGATTAGTTTAGGTAGTACACTTTGAAGCCGAACTGCAAGTATCTTCGTAATTGTCTTGTACACCGTGTTACATAGTGATATAGGTCTGAACTGTTCAAAACAATCAGCATGCTTTGTCTTCGGGATGAGAGATACGAAAGAGTGATTCATTTGGCGAAGCAGAAATCCAGATTGGAAGAAATAGCCAATAGCTTGTATGAAGTCTTTTTTTACCACATCCCAGAAATGTTGGAAGAACCTTGCAGGAAAACCATCCGGCCCCGGGCTACCAAGGGATTTAGCAGAGAAAAGAGCCTCTTTTATTTCTTGTTCCGTGATTGGTTCACAAAGAGACTGACAATCATCAATTGAAAGTCTCACAGATGGTTGAAGAACAGGAGTCGGGTCAGTACTCTCCTTGTTTAAGAGTGAGGAAAAATACTCTTTTGCATGTGCCTTAATTAACTCTGGATCATTGGAGAAAGACCCATCCTCCAATTTTACTTTGCGAATGGTGTTGCTCGCAGCTCTCGCTTTTAGGGAAGAATAGAAGAATTTTGAGTTCTTGTCTCCCTCACGAAGCCATAACTCTCTAGATTTTTGCCTTAGAAGACTTTCATCCCTTTTTAAGATATGAAGATATTCCTCCTTAGCTTCAAATTCCTGTTGAATAAGCACAACATTTAGAGGGTCAGAGAGGGAGGCCTCCTGGGCTGTTTCCATCTTTTTTCTGCAGGTGAAAAGAAGGTCATTGATATTCCCAAAAGACTCCCTATTCCACGCCTTAAGAACACTTTTTAAATACTGAAGCTTTTTGACTAGTACAAACATTGGGGAACCATTGAAGCTTCTATCCCAAGCTTGCCTGATGACCTGCTCAAACTGAGGATGAGCTTCCCATGCAGAGATGTATTTGAAAGGTCTGGGTCCCGAGGGGAATGCTGGATAGACGGTGACTTGAAGAGCCGAATGATCAGAAAGCCCGGGAGGGAGGGCATGATAGAAACTATCAGTGTGCTCCAACATCCATTGAAGGTTGACCAAGACACGATCCAATTTACAAGCAATCCTTGCATCCTGATTATTACACCAAGAGAATGAACTGCCATTGCCCCATAGATCCTGAAGATGACAAGCTCCAATACAATTATTAAACCTGGAAAGCCTTCGAGTGTGAGGAGGCCGACCTCCCAATTTATCATGGGCATAACGAACCTCATTAAAATCTCCCCCAACCATCCATTTAGACAAGTTAGCAGAACCTTCCAGGATTTCTAGATCACCCCAAAGAGAGTTCCGTTCACTAGAGGAATTAGACGCATAGATCACTGTTAAAAAATAGCTTGGGATGTCCTCGTTGGTAGGGATGATCTTGCAGTGAATATACTGATTAGAAAATGACAGAAGCTCCACGTTCATCAGTGAGTTGTTCCATAATAGCCAAATACGACCTCTAGAAATTGGATTAAGCAGCTTGTAATGGGGAAGAATCCTCCTACTAACCTTTAAAGCATTGTGGTCCTCCACTTTTGTTTCCACCAAAGCTATAAGAGGATAAGAAATTTTCTTCAAAAAGTTTTTTACATCCATCTGTTTCTCCTTGCTATTGATCCCTCGGATGTTCCAAAAAACACAATCCATAAAACAAAATTGGATTGGATAGAGTAAATGAATCTAGGCCTCAACCTTAGAAGGTCCAGAGAGGGGACCATGTTTCTTCTTTTTATTTTTCTTTGTTTCTGGATTGGAAGGCAAAGAATGCTTGTCTTCCAAATGCTCCCCTTTAGCAGTAGATTTTTTTACCCTTTTTTGTTTCCTTGTAGGAGCTTTATTTATAAATTCGGGATGAAGAACCACTTGCAAAATATGATCATTGGGGTTATTCCCAGAGGGGGGTGCTTGCATTTGAAGTGACTGACTACCTTAGTTGGCATTAGCCTTTACCCTTGAAGTGGTAGACTTCTGAGATTGAATTTCTACATCAGATTCAAAGGAGGGCTGCCCAGCTTGAAAGGATATTACATGAGGAATTACTGCTTGTTCAGCCTGAGATCGTGCTACTTGACCCGACTGAGGTTTATCTGCTTGGTGCCAGATTGTGAGATTTCTGCCTGAAGATGTGCTGCCCGTTCAGACTGAGATAATTCTACCTGACCCGACTGATATTTTTCTGTTTGATTAGTTTGCAAGGAAAGCATTGCTGCCTCTCCAGATTGAGAAAATACTTGAGCCTTTGTAACCTGAACAGGTTGTGAGACTAGAGTCCCCCCTTCTTGGGTTGTAGAGTTTCCCTCCTTGTTGCCTTTGGTACGTCGAACTTCCTCAAAAGGAATCTCTTCAGGGGCCCCCTCCAGGCTATCCTTTGGAAGTGTACTTGTGGAGAAAGTCAAGGGAACACGGGTCTTTTTGCAACAAATGGCCTCATGATGTCCAAATGTATTGCAATGTTTGCATGCTTCCGGCTTCCAATCATAGGTGACTTTAATGGCTTCTCTATCTCCATTGCGAATTTGAACAAAGACCTCATCTGGTAGCTCCTCCCCTGCTTCAAATTGAACACATACTCTAGCATAGGCAGTGCGAGAGCGAGATGCAGTGGGAGTGTCCATATAGAGTGGAGTGCCTATCAAACTTGCTATTTTCCCAATACAGGTTCTGGACCAGAAATGCAGAGGTAGATTTGGGAATTTTATCCATAGGGGAATGGACGTGAGCTGCTCAAATTCCATTCTAGTGTTCCTATTCCATTTTTGAATCACAAAGGGACGGTTGTCCATGGACCAGGGTCCCCCTTCAAGCACACGAATAAGATCCTCTTCCAAATAAAAGGTGACCATAAAGAACCCATTGCCTTGCAGGGTGAGTTTGATCTCACCTTTTGGTTTCCAGAGCTTTTTTATAAATTGAAGAAAAGGAGTATACACTGGTCTTTTTCCCCAGACATAACCCACCAATATGAAACCCCAGGCTGCTTCTGCTTCCTTGATTTCTTCTTCTTCTAAGACTGCAAACTTCTGTGAACAATCCTTTTCGGGTGGAAAGAACTCTATACTAGTTTGATGTTGCTTGGTGGCTGATGTGGAGAATAAACTAGCCCAGTCCTTTGAGACAACATTAACTTCAGGAATAGGAACAAATACTCTGTTTTGTTTAGGTCTAGGAGCTAAAATCAGTCCAGATTTTTGGACCTTACTTGTCTCCACGTCCTTACTTTTGACAAGGGGGGTAGGAAGAATACCTTTACTTGAAGGAGGGACAGCAGCCCCAAAAGCTGAGGGAGACCTGGGCACAGATACATCAGTGAAAGATACCTTTGTTGATTCACCTATCTGAGTAGCCACAAAGGAGGATGGAGCTCCAACAGTAGTATCAACAGTAGCACCACTATCAAGGGGTGACAGAGCAGAAGCTACAGTACCATCCTGAATTGATGTAGGGGAAAAAGATTTCGAGGGGGAGTGAGAGGAGATCACCCCGGATAGGGCCAGAGCAAGGGGAAGAGAAACCAAAGGAAAGGATTGAGAAGGTGCAGAGGGGGCAGAAGAGGGAATGGAAGGGGGGGGGGAGCAGATCCTGGGATATGGAGCAGAGGAGTGGAAGAGGTAAGTGGTCCCTCCTTCCAGAACGGCTTATCCGGCATAGCCGGAGTGGCCGCCGGAAGGCGGAAGGAAAGGCCGCTGAGGGTGGTGGTAGGTGAGAGTCACGGGTGGTGGTAGGTGAGAGTCACGGGTGGTGGTATGTAAAATAATCTGAATTAGCAGCAAATCAAATTGTTTTGCTTTGTTTTGACATTAGAGAAAATTTCACTACTTAGTTGTCCTTCTGCGGCTTAAGATTTACTTTATTTTTGTTTCACAATTATCTACTGATTATAATGAATTTATAGCTGATGCTTATTTCATAAAAAAAAATCAAATAGAGGAGAAAAGGTCTCATAGGATTGTTAATCTCGAATTCTCCTACATCTAAGTTAGACCATTGGTAGAGTACAGATAAGTTGTTCCATATTTTGTTAATTTTTTTGTCAGCAATATAAACACTCAATATGGGTTTATGTTATTAGGAGACACCTTCTATTATCATGGGCAATGCATGATTCGAGTAGTGTGAATTGGGGAGCACCCTTTTAATATGGTGATTTTGTTTTGAGGGTGTTTTATTTTATTAACCTTTGTATGCAGATTCTTCGTCTCCTTTAATATGAGGGCTTTCTAATTATTTTATTTTTTTATTTTAGTTCAGGATTTACTTTCATTTTCTGTATTATGTTTCTGGAATTGGATTCATCCTTCTCGCCATCCGGATGGAACAAAATTATACAATAAAATAGCACTCATCACTCCTTTAATGAAAGTAAGTTATGAGAACGATTTAATGACTCTTTGTAGGACACCTCTAATTTAATTATTTGATCATTCATTTTATAGACATCTAACTCATGCTCAAGCTACTTGTTATTTGTTTCCCTTAAGTAGTCGGTTCTGATTCATTCTTTATAATCATGATTCCTCAAATACATGCCATAGAGTTTCTACATGACTTAGTAACATGAGGTACTGACTTGTTTATGATTCCTTCATTTTTTTCAATGTTGTGTTTTGCAGAGACACCCATCTCAGACTCGTTTTATGTCATCGATTGGTCTTCATACTCATTATTCTTATCAGGTGATTCTAGAAGCCTATTATCATCATTTAAAGCATTCTCATTGTTTGGCTTCTAGATAATGTATTCATCAACCTTGTCTATTAATATTTAATTTATGTGTTGGATTGCCTGAAATAAATAAAAATGACAAATTATAAATGTGCATCATATGATGGATTTAGGAGTGAACTTTGTGGGAGTTGTTACGGTTGCTTAATGATGGAGCCCTGTGTTTATGATTGCTTAATCAAATTAATTTTCCTCTTGTTGGTGTAATGTGTAGGTTGATGGATCACTTAAAAGACATGATGAGGTATGATAATAAGTTTTATTGTCTTTTTCAGTTTTCATCTCTTTTTTGATAAAAAAATGCCAACTGTTGCAACTTTATCTAGGTGATTGCTTTTGGACTGTTTTATAATTCTTGTATGCTTTTTTATTTTATTTCTACGTAATTAAAGAAATCATACAATTTATGATCTAATTAAGATGTTGGGAATTTTGATAAAAATGAGAGGACAATGAGGAGAAGTATTAGAGGTTTATGAGGTGGTTTCATTTTTGCCTCACACAGAGATGGTTTCGTTTTTTTTTGGACTTTCCACTTAGTCATTTTTTAATCATACTATTAATTTTTAGTCACACTCAGTTGAAAAGTTCAAATGTTGATGTTAAAAATCCATTTCATCACAATATAAATTGAATTCCAGTTTTGAACATGACAGAGGTCCTTTAATTTTTGTTTCTTCAAACTATTCTACAATTCTGCTATTGATATGCGTTTGTCTTCCATGGTTTTTCATAGCATCCGAGATACGTGGATCTACTTAACATATTTGCAATGCATACCCTGCTTTACCACTATGTTTGTTGGCAATAACAGGAGCTGAACCAGGTATACATGGCATTCTAATGTGGGTTCAAGATATATTCGATGAGGTAATCTACTATTCAACAAATTAACCTTTATAATTGCACTGGAACTTATGAAAACACTGGAGCACCCAAATATTTTTTGTGATAAATTTACTTTGGGTTGTTTATATATAAATTGTCATTTTATATGTTGTATTTTGTTAATAGCTTGAAGTGTGAGAGGTTGAGTTTTAAGTATATATAACTTTTTCCTTTGAATAGATTTAGATGTATGAGACATTGGTTTAATGACTAGTAAAACCTTGACCTAATCAATCATAGCAGAAGAGTTGATATAGTTGCATCAATATTACGGAAAAGTGTGTTCTCTTGTTTATAAATTTCTGTTGGATCAAATTTTTTTATTGTTGTTTCAAGTGATCTGGACTTGGTCTTTCCTAAGGTACAACAATTTTGTGATGTTAATCAAATGCATCCAACCCCTAATGGGTTGTTAAGGTACTACTATACTATATTCACAATCAAAGAAAGGGCCAAAGGCAAATGACTACCTCATGAATGTTATATATATATCTTGTTATGGCTTATATTTCTTTCACATGATTTTTGATATCTTTCTTGCAGGTTCTTTACTCTTTCGTGTGTGAGTATATAAAGACACCACTTGACAAATGTAAAAGGAAGAAAACGAAAATCAATCCATGGTTGGACGGATTTTACACATTAGTTAGTTAAACTTTGTATGTACGGAAATGATCAACATTTATTCTAAGTGAGAGCAATCTATTGTTAAACTTTTTTTTATTGTTAATGTATGATTTGATTTATAATATTTGTTTTATGAAATTGTGTCCAATTTGTTATCGAATGGGTTGAATGTGAATGAATACTCAAATTCATGTTGAATTCAGTTGAATGATTTAGTTTATTAAAAATTTTGGAGATCCAGAGTTTGAAAAAAAAGGACAATCAGATTCTACAGGTTTTGTGAAATATATCTCGATGGATTCTGTCCGTCGCTAAAAGATATTTAAAATAGTATATGTGATGGACAATTTCCGTCACTAATAGAAAAAGCGACGGAAATTAGTTGTCACTAATGTCCATATAGACCGTTGCTAAATACCGAAACCAGGACAGATTTAGTCCGTCACTAAATATAGAAACCAGGACGGATTTTGTCCGTCGCTAAATACGAAAACCAGGATGGATTTAGTCCGTCGCTAAATATAGCACCTGCGATGGACGAAGTCCGTCGCATACTTTTTCGCGACACCCTCAATGCCAACGGCCCTGTGACGGCTTATGTCCATCGCGAAAACTCTACAGCGACGGATTAGGGCCATCGGGAAATGTCAAGTTTCTTGTTGTGGAAGCTTTTACTCAAATTTTAAGTGTAATTTGGATTTAGATTTGAGTAAGGGCTGGAGATAGCTTAATTATGTGCATTTTATCAATTTTTATATACATATAAAGGTGGTTACAGTTATAGAGAAATACCACTAATATTAGAAAAGTAGACCAATATGAGTTGAAACTAACTGTGAACTAGCTAGTTACATGTCATGGGAGCTAGCCCATAAGAACTGGTTTAGTAAAGTGTTAAGGCTTGGAGGATAAATATCATAATTTAAGGACATGTTAGAAGATACACGAATTCACATATCTTGATCTACATGAATGCATAGATATTATTGCTTTTAAAAGAAAAATAAAATTATTAAAATTATGGTTGAATAATTTGAAAATTATTTGAAAATCGATATCATGTCACAAAAAAGATTAATAAAACAACATACATTTCAAGTGAGCTAGAAAGCACCATCCATCTTCAAAGTATTCATAATATATGAGAGGACAATTTTTAAATGGGCATGAGGGGGCAATTTTCTTTATTTTCAAAAAGTTTTTTGACGCTCAAATGTTAAAATGGATGCCAAACTCATGCTTTGATGTGGGAGACAATTTTAAATGAGCATAAGATGCAGTCTTCTTTGATTTTTAGAAAGATTTGTTGCTCAGATATCAAAATGGATACCTAACTCATGCTTTGATTGGAGGGGGGGGGGGGGGATTTTAATCATTCAAATCAAGGCATGCTATTAATTTTCTTTTCAGAAAGAGGTTCTTGGGATCACCTATGTATAGTCTAGGATTGCATTTAGAGTGGCTTAGCTTAAGGAGGGTGTTTCCAAGTGGGATAGTTTTCAAATATTTGATCATATTACTCTAAGCATGCAAAAAACTCCATTAATGTGGCAAGAGGTCAGTCAAATAAGCATCCTCCAGATATGCAAGACTTTTGGCTCTCATATTTAATGCATTTATAATACCCTACGATAAAATCTCATACAAATATTTTTTTTGTATTCATCACCCACTGCATAGGGAATAAAAAGTGACATTTTGATCATTATACAAGACATTGGAGGGAAAAAGGTTATGGAGATCAATGTTCAACTCTATTGATTCAAACTCTTCAATCAGCTCTCATGTAGAAGGACCAGGGGAGGCGAGCATCACGGGCCTGAGGCCCTTACGTAGTGTCTTTCAAGGTAGCCGGTGCTGCCGATGACCAATATCCTTCTAACTGATCCTGTCATGGCGGATCCTTGAAAAGTTAGTTAAATTGATTTTAGTCCCTATAATATTGGATAATCATCACAGGTCCCAGAAAGTATGTTTGGTTAACTGATTTAATCTGTGAGTTAAATTGCTCTAATAAATGCATTCAAATAAGTCTCTCAAATTATGAAAAATCTGATTTTGTCCTTTTCATGACAAAAATGCTCATACATTTTCTTGAAAATTCTTCTACTATCCTAAATTCACCAACAATAAAAAAAGAGAGGAAAAAGCCGATATAACTCTCTGAAAACTTATGAATATTTTCCATGTAAAATCATTAAATCTCCTTAAAGCCAACCATAAATCTTATTAGTGAATTATAGTAATTTATCAAGTAAATTTTAAAAAGTATTACAATAATTTATCATGTATGATTATAGACAACCACAAATTTTGTTAGTTTCGGTTACGGAAATAACTAAAATAAATATTATCTAATAAGATAGAGACCTGAAGAGATTTACCGATTTTATAGGTACTTTTTCGATTTTCATAAGTTTTTAGGAGCTATATCAATTTTTCACAAATAAAGGGTGATAACATTCCTGTAACTTCTAATGTGTAGTTTGGATTAACCTTGCAACTTGTTAGTTATGGTGAAAGTAATGATTGAAATGATATTTTTTTAATAAATAGATACCTGTAATGATTTTTTAATTTTACATGGACTAAAAATCAATTTAGCTAACTTTCTACGGAGTCATATCGATTTTTTTCATGTATTATATATATATAGTGAGATATTTATAGTATGGTTGAGATGGAAATGTTTTACTACCACAAGGGTGACTTTCTTAGCCATCGTTTTCGTGTCCTAACTGTTCAAACCCACCAAGAATTCGCTAGTGTATTTTTTTCCTTGTTACAGACAAAATTGTATATCGAGAATAGACCGTTGTTGTTTGGATGGTTGTGTTTCAATAGTTGGTCAAATGGGATTCCAACAAGTATTGATCCATTGCAGCCAAGTTGGGTCATTAAATTGGATTTTTGAAGAATTTTATTTCAGTGGTTTGTTTAATAATGATTAATAATAATAATCATCTACTGAGCCATCCAAGTCGAGCCATCAATCAAGACTAAAAAATATGAACAATCTCTTTCAGATCCTATTACACTCCATTGTCAAAATCATTCCACTTACTAAAGCCCAAGAATTTTTTTGCGGGGACCCCACCATACAAGTAGGATTGACGGGAAGAGAGCGTTCTACTGAAGATCAAATAAAAAAAGTTATGTTAAATTAAATATACAAATTTGAATATTATTTGAATAGTTAATTATATTTATAGTATTATTCTATATATTTTTCTTTCAAAATCATATTTCTAATATGTTTATGTGAATATAAATAAATATGTATATAAAGTAATATAATACACATTGGATACAAATATTTTTGATACGGATACCATAGTCTAGACTGACGTATTATAGTACGTGTAAAACTAAATAATTGAATCCATTTTAACATAATATATATATGTCATTTAATGGAGTTTGTAAGTCGATTTTCAAAATGAAATCGAATAATAAATATCTAACTTGCTTAAAAAAAGAGACATAGTCGAAATGGAATTCTGATGACAAATAAAGTCAATATTGAGGACCAAATACTGTGGAAAAAAAGAAGAGAACAAATGAAGTAAGTTTTCTTGTGCTCATGAAAGATATATGTAGATTTGAAAATACACAAAAGATGAGGCGGCTAAATGTATCCGTGTGAGAGAGAGAGAGAGATTGATTTTGTGATATCCCGGTGTTGTGCAAAAATTGGGATGTCAGAAGAATTTGACACGGAATTAGACAATCGAAGTAATTTAATTTGATAGGAAAATCTTACATATAATTCATTCAAAAACATGCCACCTGTCACTTCTCCATCAGTGCTCTTCTAATTTTGTCTGTTAGACTTTTAGAAAAAAAGAATAATATGACCTCATTCATTAAGAGAGGGACAGAGCCTTTTATATAATGATACAAGACCTATTACACGTGTAACACAGTAATACACATGTAATACAATATGAATACTATACGCATGTAATTTAACACCCCCGCTCAAACTCAAGGTGGATCAAACAACGTGAGTTTGCGAATGAGAGACAAGAATCTGGGAACTGGATGAGACTTCGTAAATAAGTCTGCGATCTGCTCAGCAGAGAAAATGTGCGGAAGCGTCAGTGTCTGAGCAAGGAAGTGCTGACGAACAAAATGACAATCGATCTCAATATGCTTAGTCCTCTCATGAAAAACTGGATTGCTAGCAATCTGAATAGCACTCCGATTATCACAGTAAAGTGGAGTAGGACCTGTAACATCAACTCCAAGATCGACCAAGAGACGTCTGAGATGAGCAATCTCTTTGGTCGTGATGGCCATAGCTCGATACTCGGCTTCTGTGCTGGAAAGAGAAACAACATCTTGTTTCTTGCTACGCCAGGAAATAAGAGAGTCTCCAAGAAATATGCAAAAACCAGTAGTGGATCGACGAGTAGTCGGATCTCCTGCCCAATCAGCGTCAGTGTAAGCTCGAAGAACCAGAGATGAAGATGATGACAGATAGAGTGATCTGGTAATAGTCCCACGTAAGTATCTAAGGATCCTTATGAGAGCACTATAGTGAACCGAACGAGGAGCAGAGACGAACTGACTAACTATACTGACTGCATGAGCAATATCAGGTCCGGTAATGCAGAGATACACTAGCTGTCCCACGATCTGTCTGTATCGTGTAGGATCTGGAAGGAGCTCACCATCAGTAGGACGTAGCTTTACATGAAACTCAAGTGGTGTGTCAGCACGGCGAGTGTCAGATATAGCGACATGATCAATAATATCTGTTGTGTACTTCTGCTGAGAGAGAAGAATCCCCCGCTTACTCTGAGCAATCTCTAGCCCTAGAAAGTAGCGAAGAGTACCGAGATCCTTCATCTGAAACTGACTAGTGAGGTGGCGCTGAACAAGAGTAATATCAGCTGAGTCGTCACCAGTGATGATCATATCATCCACATATAAAAGTAGAATCACCCGACCTTGCGATGATGATCGCACAAACAAAGAGTGATCTGAGAACTCTCAACAAACCCAGCTGATAGAATAACACTGCGAAAACGCTCAAACCATGCACGAGGAGCCTGCTTAAGACCATATATAGCACGCCGGAGACGACAGACATGTTGGGGAGGAGTACGAAGACCAGGAGGTGGGTGCATGTAGACCAACTCTGATAAATCCCCATGAAGAAAGGCATTCTTCACATCCATCTGAAAGAGCGGCCAATGACGAGTCGCAGCAACTGCAAGAAGAGTGCGAACGGTGGTCATCTGTGCAACAGGGGCGAAAGTCTCCTCATAATCAATCCCATACTCCTGTGTGAAACCGCGAGCAACCAGACGAGCCTTGTGTCGTTCAATGGATCCATCAGGTCGATGTTTGACCTTAAAAATCCATTTACAACTGATAGGCTCAACGCCAGTGGGAAGAGGAACGATATCCCACGTATGAGTCTCCTGAAACGCCTGAAACTCCTCATCCATGGCCTGTCGCCACTCAGGGTGCTGAACTGCCTCTTGATAAGATTTAGGCTCCCGATGTGTATGAATAGCTGCAAGAAAGGCTTGAAGTTGTGGAGAATAAGAGCTGACTGTGGCAAAACCAAACTGATCAGGGGGTCCACTATCAAAACTGAAACGGGCAGGCGGACGACGCTCGCGCTGAGGATAGCGAGCGCCACTGCTCAGATCCACGGCCGGGAGAGGGGCGTCAGGCGCAGGAGGCGAAGCACCAGGAGAAGTATCTGCAGTAGAACTGGAGAGGAAGGCAGAGAGTCACACTCTATCGGAGAAGGCTCAACCAGGGAAGGACTAGAAGGTGATTCAGGAAGGGGAAGAGACTAAAACAGGACAAGGCTGAACAGAGGGAGACGTAGGAGAAGTGGACTCACGGACGTAGACGAAAAATAGGGAACATCCTCAACAAATGAGACATGACGAGCGAACCAGAAACGATGACCCACGGGATCATAACAACGATACCCCTTATGCTCGAAACTTATCCCTAAGAAAACACATCGAACAGACCGAGCAGAGAGCTTGTCACGAGCATGTGGAGGAAGAAGAACATAGCACGTACAACCGAAAACTCGAAGACGACTGTAGTTAGGACGTGAAGAATAGAGGCGTTCATGAGGGGACATGCCAGAGAGAACTGTAGAGGGAGTGATATTTATGAGATGAACAGAGAGAAGGGCAGCCTCAGCCCAGAAATGCTGTGGAACAGATGATGACAGTAGAAGAGAGCGAGTGGTCTCAAGAATGTGACGATGTTTACGTTCGGCAACACCATTCTGTTCATGAGTGTAGGGACAAGACTGCTGAAAGATTGTGCCATGTGATTGAATCAGTGAGCGCATTGTAGAAGAAATATATTTCTTGGCACAATCAGAGCGAAATGTTTTAATGCGAGTCTGAAATTGGGTGTGAATCATGGTAGTAAAAACATCATAAATGTGAGCAACCTCAGAGCGATTACGTAATAAATAAATCCACGTAAAGCGAGAAAAATCATCAATGAAGCTAATATAATAAGAAAAACCACTCAGAGAATGTACGGGAGCAGGACCCCAAATGTCAGAATGCACTAACTCAAAAGGACTGGTGGACTGATTATTACTAGAACTAAAAGGTAAGGCCACAGGTTTGGCCAATTTACAGCCCTCACACACAGATAAAGGAGAAAAAGAAGTAGATCCTAACACACCAGACTCAAAAAGGCCTTTAAGGCGAGACTCAGAGACATGACCTAACCTTCTATGCCACAAATCGGCATTAGAAGTGACGCTACCATAGAAGACAGAGGGATCTGGAACAGGGAGATGCAAATACTCCACGAAGTACAATCCCGACTCTACGACCAACGCCAATCCTCCGCCCCGAGTGTGGATCCTGCACAAAACAACCAGAGGAAGTGAAAGAAACGGTCAGACCGGAATCACAAAGTCGACTAATGGAAATAAGGTTCATGCATAGATCCGGCGCATGTAAAACAAATGGAATGGAAAGACGACCAGTGGATCTGAGGTGGTGGTGATAGATCCACACTGGGTGATAACTAAAGCAACCGTCAGCAGTATGAATCGGAGGCAAATGAGCAGGAGCAGGTGAACATGCAGTAAGTATAGAACTATTAGGTGTCATATGATGGGATGCACCAGAATCAAAAATCCAAGAGACAGAAGTACCCGGAGTGGAAGAGAAGGCTGAGGGAGCAGTAGACTCAGACCGAGGTGGATGCTGCTGTAAGAGCTGCTCAAGTCGCTGATTGATCAAGGTGTCAAGATGATCAGAAGTAGGCAAACCTGGTGCAGTGGTGGTAGCAACAGCAGCAGTGGGACGACGGTGAACTGGACCACGGCCACGACCACGACCTTGAGAGGCTTGCTGTGGCATACGAGTAACCGGGCGTTTCTCTGGATGAAGATCCCAACAATTATTAATGGCATGTCCTGACCTTTGGCAGTGCGCACACAGAATTGTAGGACGTGATGAGGTTGCAGGAGGAACAGCAGGAGAGGTAGCAGCCAAAACTCCAGAATACATGGTCGAGGAAGTAGTCTGTCGTGATGCTACAGTGCGAAGACGAGTCTCCTCGGCAACAATTTCCGCTAAAACAACCTCTAAGCGTGGTAAAGGATCTCGATGAATCAACTGTCCAGCCAACGCGGAATATTCAGGACGAGCCATAAGGAACTGATAGAGTTCACGACGATCACGAAAGGCAGCTCGCTCAGCTAGAGATGCACGTGGACCCGGCTCAAGATTTCGTAGTTCACGAAAACAGGTGCGCATGCGATTGTATAGATCGGTGACAGAAAGATCTCCCTGAACAATTGTCTGAACCTCAGCAAGTAACTCTCGGGCGCCACTTTTCTCCACAAAGCGTTCAAGAAGAGACGCCCAAATCTCTGCTGCCGTATCGAATATACTGAGATCAGCACGAAGAGAACGATCAACAGAGTTAATCACATAAGAAGAGGCACGCTGATCACGTCTCCGCCATGAGATATACGGTGGAGAATCAGACGGTAGCACAGCAATTGTACCATCAAGGTGGCCGAATAAATCACGTGAACTGAGGGTGCTCTTCACAGTGGCACGCCAGGACGGCCAATCTTCGACGGAGCTCAAAAGAAAATCGGTTGAATTCGGAAGAACATCACGAAGGGGCTCAAATGAGTCCGTAGAGACGGGTAGTTTAACAGCAGTTGACCGTCAAAGTGGGATCCGGGTCAGACGGATTTTCAGATAAAGACATAATCAAAGTATCTCAAATGAACCCGAAATATACATGAATGCGTAGACGATGAAAAACTGAACAAAATGAGTACCTGGATGACTCGATTCGGAGTCCGAACGAAGTCGTAACAGTCCAGGAAAGAAACGCGATAAAAAAACAAGGCTGGACGGCTGCGGACGGCGGCCTGCCGGACGGCAAGGGACGGCGGCCGGATGGTTGTCAGATGTTGGCCGGATGGTCGACGGCCGGCGGCCGGCGACTGACGGACGGTTGCCGGCGTCAATTGGACGGTAGGTGGGCCGAGCAAACGGATCCGGGTAATTGGATCCGGGGCCGGGCAGGTGGGCCGGGCAGATGGGCAGGTGGGTCGGGCAAGTGGGCCGGGCAAGTGGGCCGCGCAAGTGGACTGGGCAAGTGGGTTGCGGCTCACGCTAGCGCAAAATCCGCGCACGATAGCGCGAATCTGCGCTCGTCCGCGAATCGCACCGAATCCGGGATCACGGCTGGATTTGCCGGGCACGGGTCGCGTTGATTCCGGGATCTTGCCGTGCACGACTGCGCGGCTGGGGCTGGGTCTTTCGGGCACAGGCGGGGATGCGTACGGCGCGCGTTCCAGGATCTGCTCGGACAGGCACGCTGCAGTGCGGCTGCCGCGCGGACGGGCGCGGACGGGGCTGCCGCTCGGATGAGCACGAACGCACGGACGACGATGATGATGACGACGACGTCGCGAACAACGGACGTACGCACGCACGGACGACGATGACGACGAACAACGACGATCTCAACAAAGAGTCGAAAAAAAAAATTATTTGAGGTCTTAAAGGGGCTCTGATACCATGTTAGACTTTTGGAAAAAAAGAATAATATGACCTCATTCATTAAGAGAGGGACAAAGCCCTTTATATAATGATACAAGACCTATTACACGTGAAACACAGTAATACACGTGTAATACAATATGAATACTATACGCATGTAATTTAACATTCTCAAACTACTGAATCTTATATTAATTAGCTCTTTTTTTTTTTGGGTATATGTAAAAGTGGTTATAGCTATTGAGAAAGACTACTGGTATTAAGAATGCTGATGGACCACCAGGAGTTTGAAACTATGTTCGGAAACAATTCGAGGAAGCGATCAATAAAACCTGAGATCAAACACAAGAGCGGAATACAATCACACGAAAAACACAAAAATACGTGGTTCGGCATAGGCCTACATCCATGAGGCGAAAACAGAGAATCCACTCTAATAGTTGAGATATAAAAATACATAGTCTTACAAACCCTCTTATGGAGTTTCTATCAACATTTCTCTTATGGATCTCTATATTTTTTCTGTCAATCCAACTTTTACCCTGGAACCCTAGATGACATTTACATAGATAGATAACTTCATCTCCAAGTAATCCCCTAACAAACAAATCTATAATAAATAAATTTGTTTATCTGATTTTAAGAGATTCACTTTATATCTTAATTAAGATCAAATCTTAACTAATTTACTAATTAAGTGCCTACCTTAATATGATTTCATCATTGTCATTCGATGTTGATACTATACATTGGATCGTGACATAATCTCAACAATCTCCTCCTTGACTCGAATATAGTAAACTCCGACTTCCATGAACACGTTGAAGATTTCTATTAATGTCCCACCTCACTCTGTACGTGGTAGAATTTTTCTTCCTCCGAAAGTCTGCATCACCGCATCTTCAAGTCAGGATCTTGACTTGGAAATCACATGAATTTGTCGCATGCTCCATGTGTGTTTTTGAAGAAGGATCATCTGGACTCTACATTGAACAAGGTACACCACATGCCCGTGAGCTCTAAATACCCTGACTCACTTTTTACTTGAACCACATGGGACATCACCTTACCCGGATTCAAAACGCCATCTCTATGTACGTCTTTGAAGAAGGATTTGGACTCCTCCTTGAACAAAGCATAGGATGCGCTCATAAGTTCTGAATACTTGGACTCGCTCGCTTTTTACCTAAACCACCTGGGACATCACCTTGCTCGGGTTCCGAACGCCATCTCTGTGTACATCTTTCAAGAAGGATCTGGACTCCACCTTGAACAAGCACACCACGCGTTCGCAAGCTCCGAATACCTGGACTCGCTTTTTACTTAAACCACCTCGGACATCACCTTGCCTCGGTTTAGAACTCCATCTCTATGTTGCATTGTTTCAACTTCTTCTTCTGCACAAACTCGACATCAACATCATGAACTCGGCATTGGAACCTTGATACGGCACCGTTGGACCCTTGATACGAACCTTGATACGAAACTTTACTGTGATAATCGGAGTGTTATTCAAATTGTCAGCAATCCGGTTTTCATGAGAGGATAGAAAAATATTCATATTGATTGTCATTTATCAGTCAGCACCTTGCTCAGACACTTACGCACATTTCCTCTGCTGAGCAGATCGTTCCTCGGTTTTAGTCTCTCATTCGCAAACTCACGTTGTTGATCCATCTTGAGTTTGAGAGGAGGTGTTAGATTACATGTGTATTGTATATTATTATGTTACACGTGTAACTGTGTTACACATGTATTAGATCTTGTACTATTATATATAAAAGGCTGTCATGTTTTAATAGAATTATGTCTCATTATTATTTGTTTTCTCTGATTCTAACAATTAGGTTTCCAAACATAAGCCTATAATTTTAATTTATGTGCTTCAATTTCGGGTGGTGTTGGATTCATTGTTGGATTTATCATAGAATATAATATCATAAACAATTCAGATTACTTTGAGTACAATTCAGATTACTTTTGAGTTCTGTATGATCCCAATCATGATGAAATCTAGCTCGAAACGTACACAACTGTTGGATTTAGTAGCCTTTGACAAATATCGATTTTTCATACAGAACAACACAACTGTTCATCACAAATAATGACTCTTTATTTCTCAAAAGAAGTGTATTTCAATGCTTATTACAAGAATTAAATGTAGAAAAAATAATTACGTACAACAAAATTTGTTAATATAACATCCATCCAATTCATAGTAGACGGTGTGTCTTTTATTTTTATTAAATCTTTTTCCATCAACATAAGCAAAACTAAACCAGACCTCTCAGTAAGCTGGATAGATCAACCAAATACAAACTAGTTATAAATAAATGGTGTGGACATGGACATGAATGGTAGACAGTAACCACAGACATCACCAATCAATATTGGTGCTGTGTACTGCTTGGAAGCAATGCTGGCTTGATTTTTGGTGGGTTGGCGGTCATCCTATCAATCAAACGATCCATGGTTGAGTATTTGTAGTCCGGATACAATGCGGAGGCCTCCAGTTCTTCCTCTCCCAATTCAAGAACCGCCGCCGA
>CM060858.1:18627475-18763917 GCA_030737845.1 Acorus calamus | reverse complement strand
TTTCGTCATTCATTTGAATCATCATATACATGTATTGAATCTGAATTTTATTTTAAATTAAGATACATGGCATGTATCTTGATTTACATGTATTGTTGTGTACCATGTATGATTTGTACCATCGTTTATGATTGTGTGCTTGTGTATAATTATGCATAATGTGTCATTTATCATATTTTTTTAGTTTTGTATTAGCATTATTCGACTAATTCATATTCAATATTTCAAATACGATGCACATTCTCTTGTTTGGAATGTGTATTTGTTAATTCAAATTCCAGATACACCTGTATCTAAATTTGAATTCCAGCTCATTTTTTCACTGTATTTATTAATTCAAATTTCAGATACACATGTATCTGAATTTGAATTCCTATTTTTTTAAGGTTTTTATTTTTATTTTTAGGGATTTGATTCATATAGCTTATTAATATTTATTTGCTTATTGTTGGCATTTTGAAGACCTTTTATGAATTTTCTGTGCAGTTCTCAGTAGCATGCATACCATATTTGTTCATTTGGATTTTCAGATACATTACTATATCTTAATTGATAACATGTGGTTGATGTTCTTTTTAATTCAAATTTTTTAAAAATATGTTAAGTCGGAGAGAGGATTTAATTATGCCACTTTTTATGGGATTCAGTTATGAAATTTAATTGGGATATTAGTTAGTTGTAACCAATTTTTAAAATTATAGGAATGGTAGTCTTGTCATTGTCATTTTGGTGGTTAGAAAAAGTCAAATAGGAAACCAATAAGAAAGTGTCACCTATTGGGGCTCACAAATGGGACTTAATTTCTGGGACCCAGGTAGCAGCTCCCATAACATAAAACACACATGAACACATATTTACATGGTTCAGCTTATGTCTATATCCACGGGGCTGCAAAATACAAGAGCATCCATTACTAACATACTTCGTGTGAAGCATATATCCTCTTTTAACTATCATACTAAATGTCCATTAGGGCCTCTCAGTATTTCAAATGCCAAGCCAATTTACAAAATCTCTCTCGTACATATTTATATAAATGAATATGAAAAATCCATCCCTATAATAATCTTACTTATAATCTTTTAGACAAATCTTATTTACAATTAAGATATAATTTATCAAATTAAGGGACCTAGTCAATTAGGTGTCCACACTAAATAACTTCATCATGGACATAAAAATTTGGTACACCAGATGTGAGACATTTTTCCACTAGAGTGTGTTTTTTGTCATGCAACTGAGCCATGAACATCTCCTCAATATGTTTACTATACATGAAATCAAAATAAATATAATGCAACAAACTTGAGGTAGATAAGAATTATAACAGAAAGCGATGACTTAATTTAAGTATGGCTCAATTTCCTCACAGTTGTCCAGAACTGGCATCATTTTCTTCAAAATGAAACCACAATACTAAGCACCCTTTGAAATTCATACAAAAAACTCATTCAATCATAACATAACCTCACAAAAATCAGTTACAAAAAAATTGAAACTGATGTGATGAAATATGATTATAATAGTAATTCAAAAGCTACATGCTGTCCCCAGTTGTCATAGCACAACGGTTCAGGGCTTAGCGGTGTGACTGATAGGTCATGTGTTCGAGTCTTGGCGCTGAAAGAATTTTCCATGGGACTAGAACAAACAAGCGGAGTTAGTTTTCCCAGCTCGACCGTAAAGTCAGCCACGGGGGTCCCTCCGATATAAAAAAACTTAAAAATTACATTATCCAAAGCCAGTTTTACATACCTTGAACAGTTGGGATCTGTAGTGAATGGTTAACAAAGAAGAGCTTGGACCTGCGATTGTCGAGGAAGTGGTGGATCTCTGTGAATGATTGATGAAGGAGATCCGAGTCTGAATGATTGACGAAGGAGGGCAGAAGCTTTGTGAAAAAAATGGAGGAACAAAAGGGATTTAGGGTTTCCTCTGTTTTGCCGTGCTTGGAGAGGTAGACCGATTTTTGGATGTCATAAAGTTTGTGATTTTACGGCAAATTTGTATAGAGGCATAAATTACAGTTTATACATATTCCAGGAATTGTTAACTTTATCAATGGAATAAGCGATTTTCTATTTGGTTGTGTTTTCAGTTATTCAATTATTCTTGTTGAAAAACGTAAAAATAAATGTTGGATTGTTTAGTTGTTGAAGAATAAAATGTGAATAAGATGTAAAAAGCTAATATGGCATGTGAGCTTCATTGATGTATAAAAGGTGATGACAAGTGATTTGATGTGAAGACATGTGATTTAATAGGTCAGTCTTCTTATACCAGTGGAGGAATGACATAATTCCATGAGAGGACTTAAAATACAAATAACATCTTATTATCACTTAATTCTGCATAGTTATACCCCTTTATACCACCCACCCAAACAATTTTTTTTTACCTTTTTTATCCCCTCTATTCCATCATTTATTTCCTCATCCAAATCGGTATTTTAGTAATAATTATTCATTAACGATTTCCCAAGGAAACATTATATCGATCTAATAATCTGATTTTCAGGAAATGAAATTTTTGGTTACTATTATTTAGCTAGGAAACTATTCCCCCGTGATGATTTCGTTGGTAAAACCGTAGAATTACCAAGGAAATGTTTTTCATTGGCATAAATTTTAAAATTGTATCAATAACTTTCATAAAAAATGTTTCACGGCTTAATCATCGATATTCCTACCTATTCCGTCTTTACACTTGCAACCAAACAGTGAAATATATGTATATATACTAGTTATGGGATTTCATACACAACAGACGTTGGAACTTTTTCTATGCATGGACTCGATCTTGTTTAGCCCCCGTTTAGAACGGGGATATGTTTCATTATATGGTATACATTTATTCAAACATGAGTGAATATAAATAAGGATAAAATGATTTTGTCTTTCGTTGTGTTTTTAATTATTCTCGTTGGTAAACGGAAAAATAAATGTTTTGTTGTTTGGGTAAAATGTGAATAAAGTATGGATAAGGATTTAAAAAGGTAAAAAAAATGATAGTTAATTTGACAGGTGATAATAGTTGATTTGACAGTGGGCCCACATATTCTTTAGGTTTAATAACCTATGATATATAATTTTAATTTCAGGGGTTGATTGGAATCCATATACCACTTTATCATGGTTTATTCTGGCATACTTTATCAAGGGTTATCCGGGGGTAAACAAACACTTAAAAATTCTTATCCGAGTTATCCAGAGTCTTATACCGAAAACAAACGAGGGCCTAGTGTCTTCTTGGGTTTGACATGGAATTAGACAACCAAAGAACCTGATCGTGTGTCGACTATTTATAATTTGTGTTATCTTTCCCGTTTTGGTTTGGACTGCACACTTATTTGAAAGAGCATCTCCTTGGACTTATAATCTTCCTTATAATCTTTCAAACAAATCTTATTTATAGTTAATGATATAATTTATCAAATTAAATGAACTAGTCATTTAGGTGCTCACCTTAAATGATTTCATTTTGATCATCCATATTTGATACAAATCGATATTTAATTTATATTTTTTCCAATAGTCTCTACTTTGACTCATGTTTGATGAATCCGAAATTGCTTGAACTCTTGCCCCCCCCCCCCCCCCTTTGGTAAACGGATAAAGCGAGTATAAAGGTAGTATAAGGGTGGTATAAGAATGGATATGAAAAATTGTTATTTGTTTGCAGGGTATAACTTGTTATTACTAAAGCCAGTTTAAATGAGTATAAGAGAGTATAACAATTCTAAGTAACCCCTAGGATAATCTATACTCAATTTATCTATTCTCATGGACCCACATGTCAAATCAACTTTTTACACCTTATCACATCAAATCACCTATCAACACTTCTTATACATCAAAAGGCCCACATGTCAAATCAACTTTTTTACATTTTATTTATATTTTATTCTTTATCAACCAAACAACTCAACTTTTATTCCTACGTTTTCCAACCATATAGAGACTGAGAAAGGGCATTCCAAAAAAAGATGCACCGAACTTTCTTCGGATAAAGAGCAGAGAGTGCACCTGTCTGACATCATTATCCCCCACTTTTGAAGCCGAACTAAGGTCCGGAGCTTTTTGAGTCCTGCTTGCCAATAAAGAAAGCTCCAGCGTGGGGGAACAACAGAGCTCCAGATTGCCATAGTCCAATAAATAACATGCTTTTTCTTTCTCACTATTTGCCAGGCTGATGAGCAAGTAACTGTTCCCGTTCTATTCCCTGTCCAAATAAGAATATCAGAACCCTTTCCAACTACTTCCGTTTGAGAGATCTCATCCCATATATGATCAAATTCACTTGGCCACCTTTCAGGTTTCTGCCATTTGCCATTCAAAATGAGACAATTTACTGTTGTCTCATCTGGGAGACCCCAAAGAAGAGGAGCTTGGTTATTAAAATGATGTTTAAGACCAAACCCATTTAGCCATGGGTCATCCCAAAGCCGGATAGACTTGCCCTCAAAAACTACATACTGTACGTTTGCACGAACCCAGTCAATAGAATTTAGAATTTGTTGCCATAGAGATGATCCAGAAGAGGGAAAATCAACATTCCACACAGATTTTCTTTTACAATATCTAGCTTTCATCCATGAGGCCCAAAGTGAACAATGATTGGAGGCAATCTCCCAAAATCGTTTCCCCATTGCATCCCTATTCCATTCCCCAATGCGTTTGAGTCCAAGTCCTCCCTCTTCCATTGGAAGACATACATCTGCCCAACATACTGCATGTATTTTTTTCTTGCCTTCCTCTCCAGCCCATAGAAAATCCTGACATATTTTTCCCATGGTTTTGATAGTTTTTTTTGGCAATGCGAATCCAGAAGTCCAGTAATAACTGAGGCTTAATAACACAGAGTGAATTAATTCTAACCGTCCTGCTTTTGCAAGGTAAATACCAGTCCAGGACTGAAGTTTTTTCCTCATCTTGTCAATCAGAGGAAGGCATGAAGTGTTGGAGAGGTAGCCCGACTGCAATGGGAGACCAAGATGTTGGACAGGAAGAGTACTCAGCGGGATGCCCAAACGCTCAACCAATAATTCTGCATTTGAAGTACAGAAGAGTTGGCTTTTCTCAGAGTTAAGTTGGAGCCCAGATGCCTTTGAGAAGGAGGTAAACAAATATTGAAGTTCCATTGCTGAAGATAAAGAACAGTTCGTGAATACGATGAGATAGTCTGCAAAAATAAGATGAGAGATATTGTTTGGAGATTTGATGAAACGCCCCAACTTGTTAGCTTGCACAGATGCTTCAATGGAGTAAGAAAGGGCATTCATAACAAGAACAAATAGAAGAGGAGACAAGGGGTCTCCTTGCCGTAATCCACATTTGGATTGAAAGAAACCAACAGGAGAGCCATTAACCAGGACAGAGAATGAGGCCGTTTGAACACAATGAAGAATCAACTGAATCCAGGAAGCCAGAAAGTTAAGACTTCTTAAGACTTCCTTGAGAAAGTCCCATCTAACGCTATCAAAGGGATGCATCTACCTTGATGCATGCACGTCCTTTTGGAGAGGGAGAATTCATGTATCGGACTAGTTCATGTGCTAGTGCTATGGACTATATTTCTTCCTTTCACAAA
This sequence comes from Acorus calamus, assembly GCA_030737845.1. Lineage (NCBI taxonomy): Eukaryota > Viridiplantae > Streptophyta > Magnoliopsida > Acorales > Acoraceae > Acorus > Acorus calamus. Next base: position 18,758,328 of record CM060858.1, on the reverse strand, counting down.
AGCTGATTGTTGCGAGAGGATTAATTTAGGAAGCACACATTGAAGCCGAACCGCAAGAATCTTCGTAATCGTCTTGTACACAGTATTACAAAGTGATATGGGCCTGAAAGGTTCAAAAGAATCAGCATGTTTTGTCTTTGGAATGAGGGATATAAAAGAGTGATTCATCTGACAAAGAAGAAATCCTGATTGAAAGAAATAACCAATTGCTAGTATGAAATCTTCTTTTACCACCTCCCAATATTGTTGGAAGAACCTTGCTGGAAAACCATCTGGTCCCGGGCTACTAAGGGACTTAGCAGAGAAAAGCTCATCTTTTATTTCCTGTTCCCTGATTGGTTTAGAAAGAGACTGACAATCATCAATAGAAAGTCTTACAGATGGCTGAAGAACAGGAATCGGGTTAGACCTCTCCTTGTTTAGGAGTAAAAAAAATACTCTTTAGCATGGTCCTTAATCACCTTTGGATCATTAGAGAGAGACCCATCCTCCAATCTTACTTTGCGGATGGTGTTACTCGCAGCCCTCGCTTTTAAGGAAGAATAGAAGAATTTTGAGTTCTTGTCTCCCTCAAGAAGCCAGAACTGTCTAGATTTTTGCCTCAGAATACTTTCCTCCCTCTGCAAGATCTGAAGATATTCGTGCTTTGCTTCAAATTCCTTCTGAACAAGCACATCATTTAATGGGTCAGATAGGGAAGCCTCCTGGGCTCTCTCGAGCCTTTTCCGACATGTCAAAAGTAGATCATTGATGTTACCATAAGTGTCCCTATTCCACTCCTTAAGAACACTTTTAAGGTATTGCAATTTTTTTACGAGAACATACATTGGAGACCCATTGAAGTTTCTAACCCAAGCTTGCTTAATAACCTGCTCTAACTGTGGATGAGTTTCCCATGCCGAAAAATATTTAAAAGTTCTTGGTCCCGAAGGGAAAACGGGGTGAACTGTGACTTGGAGACCTGAATGATCAGAAAGACCAGGCGGGAGAGCATGATAGAAACTATCAATGTGCTCCAACATCCATTGTGTATTAACCAATACCCGATCCAATTTACAAGCAATCCGGGTCTCCTGATTATTACACCAAAAAAAGGACTACCACTCCGCTGTAGATCTTGAAGATGACAAGCATTAATACAATTATTGAACTTGGAGATCCTTCGAGAGTGGGGAGGACGTCCTCCCAATTTTTCATGGGCATAACGAACCTCATTAAAATCCCCCCCAACCAGCCATTTAGACAAATTAGCAGATCCTGCCAAGATTTCTAGATCACACCAGAGAGAGTTCTTTTACTTGAGGAATTAGAGGCATAGATCACTCAAATAAAATAGTTTGGAAAATCCCCACAAGCAGAAGTGACCTTGCAGTGCAAATATTGATTAGAAAAAGAGAGAATCTCAACATTTACTAATGAATTGTCCCATAACAGCCAAATACGACCCCTGGAAATCGGATTAATCAGTTTGTAGTGTGGAAGAATCCTCCTACTGACCTTTATAGCATTTTGATCCTCTACTTTTGTTTTCATCAAAGCAATAAGCGGAGAAGAAAATTTTGAAAAAAAATTCTTTACATCCATTTGTTTCTCTTTGCTATTGAGCCCTCGGATGTTCCAAAAAACACAATCCATAAAACAAAATTGGATAGTGGGAGTGAATCTAGGCATCAGCCTTAGAAGGTCCTAGAGTGGGACCATGTTTCTTCTTTTTGCTTTTCTTTGATTCTGGTTTGGGAGGCAAAGCATGCTCCCCTTTTATACCAGCATTTTTTACCCTTTTGTGTTTTACTGAAAGATCTTTAATGATAAATTCAGGAAGAAGCACCACTTGCAAGACCGGATCATCGAGGATGTCCCCAGTGGGGATATTTTGATCCTGCAACTGTGGAACAAAGGATGCTTGCTGCGGGATAGACCAACTACCTTGTTCTGCATTAGCTTTCTCTAATGGATTGGCCTTCTGTGGATGCTGATCTACATGATTTTTAGCCTCTAAAATTTTAGCCAGTCCCGAATGAGAGGATAGTTGAGTCTCAAAAGATACAAGATCAGATTCAGAAGAGAGCAGGTCCACAGAGTTAGTTGTTGGTCTAGATTGAAAGACTTCTGCCTAAGAGATTTTTGCTAGCATAGATTGAGAGATTGCTGCCTGGTTTGACTGAGAAGTTTCTGCATGAGTAGGTTGAGTGGAGAGATGTGCTGTCTCAGCAGATTGAGAAAGAAATTCAGCATTGGCTACCTGACCAGGTTGTGAGACTTTAATTTCCTCGATCTGAGATACAGACTGCCCTTCTCTGTTACTATTGGTGCGCTCAACTTCCACAATGGGAGTCTCTTGACAGGCCCCTGTGGAGGGGTGCAAGGGAATTCGAGGCTTTTTGCAACAAATGGCCTCATGGTGTCCAAATGTATTGCAATGCTTGCATGCTTCTGGCTTCCAATCATAACTGACTTTAATGACTTCTCTATCTCCATTTCGTATCTGAACAAAGACCTCATCTGGTAGCTCCTCCCCTGCTTCAAATTCCACACACACCCTAGCAAATGAAGTGCAAGAGCAAGACACCGTGGGTGTGTCCATATAGAGTGGAGTGCCTATCAAACTTGCTATTTTCCCAATACGGGTTCTAGACCAGAAGTGGAGAGGCAGATTTGGGAATTTTATCAATATGGGTATGGATGTGAGTCTCTCAAACTCCATTCGAGTATTCCTATTCTATTTTTTAATCACAAAGGGACGATTGTCCATGGACCAGGGTCCCCCTTCAATCACATGGATAAGATCCTCTTCCAAATAAAAAGTCACCATGTAGAATCCATTTCCTTGCAAGTTCAGTTTGATCTCACCCTTTGGTTTCCATAGCGTCTTTATAAATTGAAGAAAAGGAGTAAAAACTGGTCTTTTCCCCCATACATAACCCACCAGTATGAAACCCCAAGCTGCTTCTGCTTCCTTAATTTCCTCTTCTTCTAATACTGCAAATTTCTGAGAGCAATCCCTTTCAGGTGGGAAGAACTCCATACCAGTATGATGTTGCTTGGTCACAGATGAGTTAAATAAGCTAGCCCAGTCTTTTGAGACAGCATTAACATGAGAACTACTAACATTGACTCGATTTTGTTTAGGTCGAGGAGCAAAAATCTATACAGATTTTTGGATTTTTGTTGTCTCTTTTTCCTTATTTGTGATAGGTGGGGTAGGAAGAATACCTTTGCTTGAAAGAGGATTAGAAGTCCCAGCAACAGAAGAAGGCCCTGGAGCAGATACATTAGTTGAAACCCTTGACTGAGCAGCCACAGAGGAAAAGGGGGCTCCATCAGCAAGAACAACCGTAGCAGCATCTCCAGGAGGTAATAGATCTAAATCCGGCATACCAGCTTGAGACGATGTAGAGGAAGGAGACTTCAAGGAGGAGTGAGAGGAGATCACTCCCAAACGGAACAATGCAAGAGGAAGAGAAACCAAAGGGAAGGAATCAGGAGGTGCGATAGGACGAGATGGGATGGCAGAACCTGGAATATGAGAGGGAGAAGGGGAAGGAGGAAGAGGCCCCTCCTTCCTAGTTGGCTTATCCGGCACGGCCGGAAAGGCCGCCGGTCAGCGTGAAAAAAAAACTTCAAAGGGGTGGTAGGTGGGAGATAGGGGTGGTAGTTTTTTTTTTTTATATTTTTTTGGCATGGCATTTTTTCAGCCCAAGATCTTGAGAGGTGGATATACATTGTTAGTCTCTCATTTAGTGTGGATTAATCAAATGGGCTATTCACTTTCATCCTCCTCAGCCCAAGATCTTGAGAGGTGGATATACATTGTTAGTCTCTCATTTAGTGTGGATTAATCAAATGGGCTATTCACTTTCATTCTTGTTCAGTGGTCAATTTGGACGTGAATCCGACTCAAGTTCGTGATTGACGCTTTCACCGCAGCACGTGTTTCTACTGACTATTCCAAATATGATGGTTCAAATAATATGTCATCCAAATCTTTGAAAAACGACTTATTTGAAAGAGCATCATTATATAGATTATTAAAGAATAAATATATGAAAAATATTAGATTCAATATTTTGTAATTTTGTATGGTACACACACACAATATATATATATATATATATATATATATATATATATATATATATATATATATATATATATATATATGAAAATGATTGCGTGCGGCGACGTGGGCCGTTCGATCGCGGGTCCATCGCATCCAATGGTCGAGATGAATCGCCCCCGACCGTCCGATGCAATGGACCCGTGATCGACGGCCCGTGATCGCTGCCGCACCCGCCGTTCGCCGCACGCAATCATGTCCATATATATATATATATATATATATATATATATATATATATATATATATATATATATATATTTAAAGTAAACATTATTTAATATGGTATGTATTTTTTTAATAAATATAAAAATATAACGAGATATATATATTCGATTTAACGATGCATATATTTCACTGGATTTCTGACGATGTATATGAATTTTAATATTAGCAACAATAACCCCAACATTCAAGTTTTTGCAAAAAATAACACTGGACGCGATCAGTAATGCCTCGTCAGCGTTGACCGGTTTTTTTTTTCTTTCTTTTAACTAGAGATGTCCTATAAATAGAGCCTCCTTTTGTACCCTTCCGGATAATTTTTTTAACTAATTAAGAAAGTAGAAGTTCAATTTATAAACGACGCCTTGTTTAGTATCGGGCAATGCATTGCCCTTTTTTTCTTTTCTTAAAAAGGAGGCTCCATATATAACATTGATCAAATTCATTTATTTTTTTATTTTTAACCTTGAGGCGTATATAAATATGCGTTTCGACTAAAGATCAAACCACATAAGGTCAGACAGCCTAATATGCATGCGGTCCAGACCCGTATATGCGGTATGTATACGGATATGCGATCACTTATGCGGCCAAACAAGTTTTTTTTTTCTTTTTTTTAAAAGGCTCACATGATTTGAATATAAATTTTTAGGGTGTCTTTATTTTATTGAATGATAGTATTTAGATAATTTTTATGCTTTCATTTGGATGTTAGGGTTGCTTTGAAAGCATAATAGCTTAGGAAGTTTTAGCTTTCTATTTTTTTTTTTCATTATTTCTATTTTTCTAAGTATTTGGGATATGTTCATTTTCATATCCACTATCAATTATACACTTGATTAAAGACCTAGATTTAAAGCTTATGAAGCTTTACAGATTAGTTCCTAAAAAATTAATGTAGACTTATTTTTATTTTTCAAATATTTTCTCTTCTTTGTAATCAACGCCCTTCATTATAATAAATTATTAATAGATCTACATATTTATCTTATTATCTATTGTTTGAAAATAATCATATATTTTTTTATTAGTAAAAATTTAAAAACGTAAATACTCATGCATCCCGCATGATCAAAACAACACATACAGTAAATTCATACCAATAAAAGCTGCTAATATAACATCTATCCAAATCCAAATTTTTTTTTTCTAATAAAGAAGTGCTTCTCTATTTTTATTTATTTTCTAATCCATCTTCTCCCGTCAGAAAAACAATTAAACCCAGACCCACATGTTTCGTGAGAATCAATTTTCAAAAACCAAAAAATGCATAATTTCTAAAAATCAAATCGTATTCTTGGAAATTAAATTTTTTTTTTTAAGAACAAGAATTAAAATAGTTTTTTAAGAATTCACGGAACAATTTGGAAACAAGATTTGTTATGTTTCTTTTAAAAACAAAACAATGTTTAGATAAAATCAATTTTCAAAAACCAAAAAATGTATTTCTAAAAATCAAATCGATTCTTGGAAATTAAATTTTTTTTTTTACAAAATAGTTTTTCAAAATGAAAAAACATGTTTAATAAAGTTTTCTCACAAAATGAATAATTTTAGGAGTACATAGAATCAGTTTGATCATTAATTCCAAAGAGAATCTAATTAGAAAGATCAATAACAAAATATGTTTTAAATTTTATACGTACTCTCGGAGAGCCTGACGACCTCTTCTTCAGGGAGATGGACCCTTTTGTATTTCTTTCCGGTCTTCTTTTCCCACATGTCGATCAGTCCTAATTGAGTGACTGTGTTTTTGGGAGGTTTACATATGACGAGACGGTTCAGCGTTCTCGGATCGTCTACGGTACTGATGGCGAAAGCCGCGACGTCTTCCTCCAGATTCATGACTCCTGTTGATGTTAGGGAAGATATTAAATTCACTTTGTGTTGAACATCAACTTTGGTGTGACTGACTGTGAGCGATTTGAAATTCTAAAGAACTCGTGTACTACATATATATGCCAAATAGGAGGTTTAACAATGATGGATATAATACACATTCAAGAATTATACAAGTTGAGTAGTTACTGCCAAAAATATGATTTTTTTATTATTATGAAGCATCAAAACATATCAGATACCCAGATACTAAACGTATTGAACGCAAAAACAAATGTTTATATTCAGATGGACATAAGAGGAACCTAGAGAACTACCTGATTTGCGCTTTTGTTTTTGCAGAAATTAAAGAGTAAACGTGTTTAGAATGATCCCAAAAAAAATGACTAATTTTGTTTTAGATTTTAGTACAAATTAAAAAGTATATTTTTGAAAGAAAAAAAACAAAGCAAGCTTCATAGGAATTGAGTTATATAAAGTTATTTTTTCAAAAATCACTTCCAAACCTTACATTTAAGATAGCGTGTGGAATATTTTATTTCCATAGAAATCATGCTTAATCTAGGTGCATCCCATTTTTTTTAACAAAAACTAAAAATAATTATTAGTTATAAAAAAGCATCTTTTTAGGAATCCAATAATAACAAGCCTTCTAAAAAAATCAAATTTTAAACTCATATATATTCCAAACACACCCTTGGTTTCACCATTGCCATAAACGGTGACCGTATCTTTATTTTCAAGCGGACGCATCAAGGCATCGATGAAGTACTCCGCGAAGAAGTTCCCAGCAACGAAGGTGTAGGGGATCCCTGCTGCTATTACCGCCTTTCGTATCATGAGCTTGTCGTCCATGAGGGGCTGGAATACCGGTAGCATCTTAACCCTTCCCCCTTCGATGCCAAACTCCGATGGAAGGAACCTCTGTTTTAAGACATTATTCGACATACACATGAGACACAGGTGCATGTGAATTGAATAAATTATGTGTGTATAACAATCAAACGGTCTTAAACTTATCAAATGAAATAGCTCCATTTATCAAACATGGTATTATTCATTATTTGATGTATTTACAACTGTTTGATTTATACAATGATGATATAACAATCTCATAATAAAAATCAAACAAGATATAAAAAATGAAAAAATAAGTAGGTCTTAAACTCATACCTTGACGTTGCCAGCTTCTTTGATGGCGTTTATGATCTTGGGTTGATCGAGATGATCAGCGGTTGAGACCGCTGATATCACGACATCCACGCGTTTGATGCATCGGACGAGCAAATCATGGTCGTTCAGATCGCCCTGTTTTTGAAGAAAACGTTTTCTTTCAGCATTTTCAATTGTTTAAAGTTACTCCATAATTACATGAAAAACCATGTAATCAGTATGACATAGTTATATGGCACAGTAACTGACGAATGTTTTTCTTCTTTTTTTTTTCTTTTGCTATAATTGGATTCATACGACCAATTGGAATTCGGATTATTCTTAAATAATTCTATTTTTGAAAAACATTTTGTTTTTTCGTGGTCACAAAACCCTGACCCCACAGGTGGTGTGTGTATACTATCCACACAGTGACGCCTCAAGACAAATTTAGTTCCGAAATCTCTCAGTTTCTTTCTTCAACGATGTCCCTTTCGAAACCTTAAACACGACTCTCTTATAAAAAATATATAATATCTGTTAACTCTATCAAGAAAAAGACTAAATAAATATGATAAAGATAAAAATAAAAATTATAAGAATACCCTTACAAAATTTTAGGGCCTGAACAGACTCCTTCAAATTTATATACCAAAATGCAAGACAACGATTATACAACATATGGATAGAGGAGGCCAGAATATGAAAATTAAGTATTATGTATTGATCATAACACAAGGCGGTAGAGGTATACAAATGTTATACCTGGATAATTTTCACCCCAATCGATTTAAAATCATTGATCAACCCTTGTTTAGAAGGATCGGGGGAGGTGAGTGTCTGGGGCCTTAGCAGGGCAAATGTAGGGTGCCCCATGGAGACACTAGCTCTCACAATGTGTTTTCCGATGTATCCGGAGCCACCGATGACTAGTATTTTGCTCGGTCCGTCCATAGCTGTTCTCTTGCCTTAGTGTGTATATATGTGTGTGCAAGAGATGGTGTTCTAGGTTTTGAAGGCCACCACACATATATATAGTGGGAAGTGTATGTTCTACAAACAGTGGCAGAAACAGAATTTCCTTCTCAACCATGCACCCAATTCATTTTCACGCCCACCAAGGAATTGCTAACGTTTCATTGTCCACTGAAAAATGTGTCCTATCGAGAATGGACCGCTGGTGTCATTCTTTTGACAGCAAAACCTCGTATGTATGTGGACTTGGGTGTTGTTAGAAATGCGAGGTAGAACACACATATTGAAAAAGAGTGTTGATGAATTTTGTCTGGTCGTTTTAGTATTGGCTAAACCCTGAACCGTTTCAAGGAGTTATGTTCGTAGACCCTTCCTCTAAGTAGGGCCTGGATAGCCTTTTTTTTTTGTAACACCCCATTCAGGTATACTGATGACGAAGAATAAGAATTTTTGGAATTGAAAGGGAGAAGAAACGGGAAGGTGACATAAATTAAGAGAAAAAAGAAGTTGATTCATCTTATTCCACGCGAAGCTAGCTAGAAGTTGTTGAGGTCAAGGTCGTTGTTTATGACAAGTCCAATACTATCATTGTCAAAGATATGAACATTGAAAATTTATGAAAGAAATTGGTAGAAGAAAATAAACCCTGAACCGTTGTGCTATGGACACTGAGGACAACTACTAATGTATTTTAGTATGTATTTTATTTTATATAACAGTATGTATTTCAATTAGATAGTGATTTTTTTATATAAAAAAAAGGAAAATGATTCCTAGGCCCATCTTATAGGCCCCCATAAGCCTCATGAGATGGCACATGTGTTAATACCTATTATACCATCAGAACCATTTTAGGTAACCACTCTCTACCATTATGGGACGGTTATTTTTTTCTTTTTAGCGTGCATTCATTTTGTCATTTCTTTTCATTTTGGCTTATCACAATTCAATTAATAATCTATAATTGAATTCAATTTTCAATATTTTTTTGAATTTTCAATTTTTTTTAAGAACATTGTGATGCAGATTGGAAGTTTGAAGAACTTTTTTAATAATTGACAATTGCATCCTCTAATTTGATGTTCAAAGACTTTTCACCCTCTGATTAGATCGGAAAGCATAATTGAACAATTTTGGCTATCATATCAAATCAATGTGTGGTGACTCATGTTTGGCATTTGTTATTTTTTTTTTTTGCAATTTTTTGCAATTTTTTGTTTGGAATATGATGTTTGTTGTTAATTATTCTAGTATTCGATCTGGCTATTCTTAATATGGGATTCGATTTTAATATTCTAGTTCCTTTGATATTACATTCTGAATTGTATTTGATTTTTTATATTGAATCTGGTATATTATACTCATAGTTGGTCACATTTGTGAAATGTAACTTATTTTTTATATTGAATCTGGTATATTAAAGGACTCATAGTTAATTACATTTTTGAAATGTAAATGTTTTTTATATTGCATATGTAGTAAGCATCAATAGTGTGCAATGTAATATGAAACTAATTTATATTCTGTAAATGTAACTGACAGTTCATTATTTATATAAAATAAGTTACATTTTACAAATGTAACTGAATTTTAATCTATGAGTACTTTAACTCCACAATGTGATTTATGATTATATGGCATTTTAGGGAACACAGGGATTCAGTTACATTTTCATTTCAAGGCAGTTCACAAAAGGATTCTATTTGTGAAGTTGAGCAGTAATGTGCAGATGTGATTGTTCCATGTGTTGGAATGACACTTGACTCAGAAGATGATGTTCGTGTGTTCTACAACAAATTTACTCAAAATGAAGGTTTTGACGTTAAATAGAGAATGACAGCCCCGAGACATACATGGAAAAGGATCACCGAGTTTTAACAATGCGTTTTGATGATTGACCCAGGCTGTTCTATCATGTATAAATGTGTATGTTTTGTCATGTATGTAGATGCAAAACAATTGGGAAAAACCATACAAGTTCAAATGTGAACTGATGTGTCTAACTGAAATTAGAAATTTCTTATATTTTTTACTGTTTTGAGATATGTAAATCAATGTGATCCATTCATTTAATATTGGTCAATGCAAATGTTTTATGTATATGATTTATGTTATATGATATGAATTCTATAGCATGTGACAACATTGTTACATATATTTGTAATAATGTAACTGACTTTTCTAAAATGCAACTGGATTATGATAAAATGCAATTCAGTCCCACTCCCACATTAAGCCCATTAAAAAAACTTTAGATATAACAAAAAGGGTGCAACACATGTGGATGGAAAAGAAATACACAAAAATAATTAGAAAATAAAAAACAACACAAGACAGCAGATCCAGCAGCTTCACCAACATTCTGCACATTATCGCTTTCAGAATTCTTCAATTGGTTTCTCCTTGGCTTGAACACCTTAGATGCCTTCCTTTTTTTATGGTGGTCGCCCTTTACTTCAAACCTTGATCGGAGAGTGAAACAACTGAATCTTGTATCGTTTTATCACCAACTGTTCAACAATTATTAATTTCTATGGAAAAGTTCATCAGAGATACATGCAGTAAGTCTAAATAATTCTTTCCCTTTCTCTCTTTCAGTTTTTCTATTTTCTTTGGTCCTATAGAAAGAAAATATACATATAGAAATCAGTTACAATGCTTAACATTCAATTCTATGTTATATATACCTATGTTATATATACCGAAACATACTTTTGATTTTGTCAGTTACATTTAATAAGGAGTAAATTCAATTCACACACATAATCATTGGTCCTACTTGAGTTTACCATCTAGATTAAACCAGCTATTGACAAAAATAATCGCTTACCCATTATTTGCAATTGGGCATTCAATCGGACAAAGAAACTTAAATAAATCGGGATGAAATCGAATCCCCCAAAATTGTTCTTCAAATTTTTAGACAAAAATAAAAGAGAATGATGAAATGGTTCAATTGTTGCGTTGATTTTTTAGAAACCAATCAACGAGAGGGACGGAAGATGAACACAAACCCCAAAAAACAAGGGATTTCAGCGTTCAAATTTGTGAATTTAAATGGGGGTATTTTTGTGTTTTGCAGTTTTTTCCTTTTTTTAAAATCAATCAGGGATCCAATGATAAGTTGACACCTATTGGAACTTGTTAGTGAGTCTTATGAATTGGAGCCTGTGTAGCAAGATTAAAAAAAATGGTGTGGATTGTAATTGAGGTTGCACAAAGGGCTTCATATATCATTTTCCATTGAAAAATGGGGAGCTGATACTCACAGTCGTCACGACACTGATACGACATGTGAAATCGTAGTATATCTATCTTTCTATTATAGTAACCATAATTTTTTTTTTAACTCTTTTCCTTCCGTCATTACATGAACAATTTTTTTGAAGCACATGAAATAAATGTTCGTGATCATATCATATCATTATCTTTTATATTGGTTTTATTTTTATTAGTTTAAAATGGGATATATATCGATAGAACTATATATATATATATATATATATATATATATATATATATATGGATAATATTATAATATCCACAAAAATCTACTTAAAATTCTAAATATAAAAAAATTGCATTAATTTTTAATTGTAACATACTTTTTTCATCTATAGATTCATAACAAATTTTACAACTCCACGTTTAAATGCGCAAATAACACAAATCAAATCGATTTATATAACATATATTAATTGTTTTTATCATTAATTATCATTATATTATTTATGTAAATATATATAATCAGATATATTGAACCATATGATTTATATATTATTTACGTATATCATCATCTTTTGTTGGGAGAATTGTCCAAATGCCCCTTGACCAGGGGTTTAATATTTTTGTGCCCCTGGACTTTTTTTATTTTTTATTTACCCCTAAAATCTACTCCTTTTTTTTTTCCCCTGACCAGTGCCACGATTCTCATCCGTATATTAATATTACATTTCTGTAATTGATCATTAAATATATGTAATCGGTTATTACATTTCTGTAATTTATATGTCCTTGGTTTTGTTCTATATATGATATTACATATTTGTTTTGTAAATTATAGTTTTTGTAATTTTTATTGTAATTGTTATAAGAATGATAGATGATGTATATTATCTGTAAATGATAGATTATGTCATTTAGTATTACATTTGTAGTTTATTTTATAGTTGTTATATAAATGTTTATTTCTATAATTGTTTAGTACATGGATCAAGAAATAATTCTACTAAAATATTACAATTGTTCATAAATTTATTTAAGTGTTTGACTATTTGTTGTATTTTTTATGTTACTTGGAAAGCCCGTTTTTCGTTATGAAATACATTGAATTTCTAATTCAATGATATTTCAGTGAGTTTCATTTTATCCAAAAGAAAATGAAGAGGATTAAGGGGGAGACTACAACTGATCAATAAGATGTGAAAAAAACATCATAATTCAAGCAATTGATGTATCTATTTTAATGAAACTTTAGGATTGTATCTATAACAATTTTGCGTACATTGAATGCACTTACAGATGATATTGTAATAACATTGAAAATGTATATATGACTATTTTGTGTTTAAACATATTTGCTTATTTTAATATTTTTTGTAGACAACTATTAAATATCTATAATTATTTGTATAATTTCTGTATGTATCACATTATATTTCTGTATTTATGTAACTGTCTATAAGGGGTAGATCGGGTATCACATATAAATTATAGAAATGTAATAACCAATTACATATATTTAACAAACAATTACAGAAATGTAATATTAATATACGGATGAGAATCGTGACACTGGTCAAGGGCAAAAAAAAAACGGACTAGATTTCAGGGGTAATAAAAAGTAAAAAAATATCCAGGGGTAAAAAAATAATTAAACCTCTGGTCAAGGGGCATATGGACAATTCCCCCACTTTTGTTTTATAAAAGAATGTATTATATTCTATTAATCCCCGTTTGGATAGCGGAATTAAGTTATTCTGGATAGATAACTATGCCAGTATAGATAACAAATCTACAAGAATAAGAGATTTTATGTTTGGTTGTGTTTTTTTTTTATTCTCATTGGAAAACGTAAAAATAAAAGTTGAGTTGTTTGGTTGATAAAGAATAAAATATAAATAAAATGTAAAAAAATTGATTTGACATGTGGGCCCTCTGATGTATAAGAGGTGTTGATAGTCGATTTGATGTGATAAGGTGTAAAAAATTAATTTGACATGTAGACCCATGTGAATAGATAAAGTGAGTCTTGCTTATCCTAGGGATTACTTAGAATTGTTATATTCACTTATACTCGTTTAAACTGGTTTAGTAATACCAAGTTATACCCTGCAAATAAATAATCATTTTTTCTATCTATTCTTATATCACCCTTATACTACTCTTATTCTCGGTTACTCAATTTACCAAACGGGGGATTAGATAATTACATCATTATAGAAAGGGATCCCGGCCCCCCACGCCATTTTGACGTGATCAAGACAGGGTAATGAATAAAGAAAGGGTTTTCTGCATATATCCCCCTCAGAGATCTGATATTATCAAATACCCATTTCCAATTCTATTCTCATCAACACTCCTCAAAAAGTTTAAATTTTATATAAATTATCTTTTAAAGGGTAGTTTGACATATTAGAATTATTTTTAAAGTTCCGTAACTTTCAGAACAACATTGATGAACAATTTAAAATCTTTTGGGGGTATTGCATCAAAAAGTAATTCATTCGGGTTATTTTGACAAAATGAGATATTTTCAAGGGTATATGCAAAAAAAATAATAATAATAATAGAAATGAGTGGGTTTGAATTTGAATTTGTATCTAAGTTAACATGTATACATTTGATTTTTTTGAATTATATACAAATATAATCAACTATATTAATCTTTTATAGAAATGATGTATATGCTCACATGTAATAAATGCATATATTATATTTATGTTTTTTATAATAGTGAATACGGAGATAATGTAATATATACTGCAATAGCTAATTCTATATACTGCATTGGATGTGGCAAATGAAAATAGGTTCTAAAATGGACTAAATGTATTAGTGCTCATTGAGAATTGGAGTTCATAGGACTTTTAAAAAAAAATTGTAAAAAGCTTTGTTTTTCACAGGAATATTAATATATGATTTTGATGGATTGAAAAATCATTGATTTGGATGTTTTAGTGTTTTTTTTTTGTTTTTTTTATTTTTTATCATTACTACATTGACTCTTCTCATTTTTTTGGAAGTTAGATTTTAAAATTTATTTTTAAAATATATGTTTAAAAGATATTCGTGTATGTTTTTTTATTAATTAATTATTTTCTTCACATTCATTTTTTAAAATTTTGAAGCTTTATCCTATTTTTTGTGATGGGAATAATGAGATTCAATTTTTTTCTAGATCATTATAAATTTCGTTTTAAGAAAATAAGTAAAAAATAACTTTCGATATAAATCGATTGCCATTACTTCAAGGACTCATATCTAATCCAATTGTCTTAATTTCGTTTTAATTTATCATATGTCTTTTTTTTTTTGCTTGATAATTAGTGGAGGAGCGGATTCGAACCCATGACCTCCCCTTAGGGGAGGGTGCGTCTCAATCACCCCACTCTAATACATTGCTCCACCTCTAGCTGTAAACAAGAGTGTGCAACAAATATTGAGAGAATGGGCGTTGAAACATTCAACCTGTTTGGCTGTCTCATGTAACTAATACATGTAACATGTGATATTCGCATGATTCAAATAATATGTCATCCACATCTTCCAATTCGTATACGTGTTCGAGAGTGATAATTCAAACAGTCGAAATGGAATTTCAGCACGGATGATGACAAATTTTACAAGTTGTCTTGTAAAATATTGTTCTTAGAAAAAAAAGAAGATGACAAACAACTTAAGTTGTCTTGTGCTCATGAAAATCAAAGACTGAATCTGCAAAGTATGAGGCGACTAAATGTCCAAGAAGAAAATCATTATCTATCGGCCAATCCAGTGAGAGAGAGAGAGAGAGAGAGAGAGAGAGAGATTTCTTCGAAAATTACAGGTGAAGTCATTGTTCAAGTTTTTTTTCGTGATAAAAATGTATTAATTAAGCCTCTTTTTAAATAAGAACATTATTATTATTATGAGATAAATAATTATTCTAATATAAATAAAGAACAAGTCATTCTCTATTTTTGAGGCTGGCTTGCCAAGGAGATCAATGGTGGGATGAGGGGTAATAATAGGGATAAGTGAGTGAGATAAACTGTGGACAGTTGTCTCGATTTTAAAATGAAAATAAGAATATTTTGTTCCACTTAAAGGCAAGAATAACATTTTTTTTAGTCTTGCCACACAGGCTCCAATTCATAAGCCTCACTCACAAGTCCCAATAGGTGTCAACTTATCATTGGATCCCTGATTGATTTAAAAAAAGGAAAAAACAGCAAAACACAAAAATACCCCCATTTAAATTCACAAATTTGAACGCTCAAATCCCTTTTTTTTGGGGTTTGTGTTCATCTTCCGTCCCTCTCGTTGATTGGTTTCTAAAAAATCAACGCAACAATTGAACCATTTCATCATTCTCTTTTATTTTTGTCTAAAAAATTGAAGAACAATTTTGGGGGATTCAATTTCATCCCGATTTATTTAAGTTTCTTTGTCCGATTGAATGCCCAATTGCAAATAATGGGTAAGCGATTATTTTTGTCAATAGCTGGTTTAATCTAGATGGTAAACTCAAGTAGGACCAATGATTATGTGTGTGAATTGAATTTACTCCTTATTAAATGTAACTGACAAAATCAAAAGTATATTTCGTTGTATATAACATAGAATTGAATGTTAAGCATTGTAACTGATTTCTATATGTATATTTTCTTTCTATAGGACCAAAGAAAATAGAAAAACAGAAAGAGAGAAGGGGAAATAATTATTTAGACTTACTGCATGTATCTCTGATGAACTTTTCCATAGAATTTAATAATTGTTGAACAGTTGGTGATAAAACGATACAAGATTCAGTTGTTCACTCTCCGATCAAGGTTCGAAGTAAAGGGCGACCACCATAAAAAAAGGAAGGCATCTAAGGTGTTCAAGCCAAGGAGAAACCAAGTGAAGAATTCTGAAAGCGATAATGTGCAGAATGTTGGTGAAGCTGCTGGATCTGCTGTCTTGTGTTGTTTTTTATTTTCTAATTATTTTTGTGTATTTCTTTTCCATCGACATGTGTTGCACCCTTTTTGTTATATCTAAAGTTTTTTTAATGGGCTTAATGTGGGAGTGGGACTGAATTGCATTTTATCATAATCCAGTTGCATTTTAGAAAAGTCAGTTACATTATTACAAATATATGTAACAATGTTGTCACATGCTATAGAATTCATATCATATAACCTAAATCATATACATAAAACATTTGCATTGACCAATATTAAATGAATGGATCACATTGATTTACATATCTCCAAACAGTAAAAAATATAAGAAATTTCTAATTTCAGTTAGACACATCAGTTCACATTTGAACTTGTATGATTTTTCCCAATTGTTTTGCATCTACATACATGACAAAACATACACATTTATACATGATAGAACAACCTGGGTCAATCATCAAAACGCATTGTTAAAACTCGGTGATCCTTTTCCATGTATGTCTCGGGGCTGTCATTCTCTATTTAACGTCAAAACCTTCATTTTGAGTAAATTTGTTGTAGAACACACGAACATCATCTTCTGAGTCAAGTGTCATTCCAACACATGGAACAATCACATCTGCACATTACTGCTCAACTTCACAAATAGAATCCTTTTGTGAACTGCCTTGAAATGAAAATGTAACTGAATCCCCTGTGTTCCCTAAAATGCCATATAATCATAAATCACATTGTGGAGTTAAAGTACTCATAGATTAAAATTCAGTTACATTTGTAAAATGTAACTTATTTTATATAAATAATGAACTGTCAGTTACATTTACAGAATATAAATTAGTTTCATATTACATTGCACACTATTGATGCTTACTACATATGCAATATAAAAAACATTTACATTTCAAAAATGTAATTAACTATGAGTCCTTTAATATACCAGATTCAATATAAAAAATAAGTTACATTTCACAAATGTGACCAACTATGAGTATAATATACCAGATTCAATATAAAAAATCAAATACAATTCAGAATGTAATATCAAAGGAACTAGAATATTAAAATCGAATCCCATATTAAGAATAGCCAGATCGAATACTAGAATAATTAACAACAAACATCATATTCCAAACAAAAAATTGCAAAAAATTGCAAAAAAAAAAATAACAAATGCCAAACATGAGTCACCACACATTGATTTGATATGATAGCCAAAATTGTTCAATTATGCTTTCCGATCTAATCAGAGGGTGAAAAGTCTTTAAACATCAAATTAGAGGATGCAATTGTCAATTATTAAAAAAGTTCTTCAAACTTCCAATCTGCATCACAATGTTCTTAAAAAAAATTGAAAATTCAAAAAAATATTGAAAATTGAATTCAATTATAGATTATTAATTGAATATTGATAAGCCAAAATGAAAAGAAATGACAAAATGAATGCACGCTAAAAAGAAAAAAAATAACCGTCCCATAATGGTAGAGAGTGGTTACCTAAAATGGTTCTGATGATATAATAGGTATTAACACATGTGCCATCTCATGAGGCTTATGGGGGCCTATAAGATGGGCCTAGGAATCATTTTCCTTTTTTTTATATAAAAAAATCACTATCTAATTGAAATACATATTGTTATATAAAATAAAATACATACTAAAATACATTAGTAGTTGTCCTCAGTGTCCATAGCACAACGGTTCAGGGTTTATTTTCTTCTACCAATTTCTTTCATAAATTTTCAATGTTCATATCTTTGACAATGATAGTATTGGACTTGTCATAAACAACGACCTTGACCTCAACAACTTCTAGCTAGCTTCGCGTGGAATAAGATGAATCAACTTCTTTTTTCTCTTAGTTTATGTCACCTTCCCGTTTCTTCTCCCTTTCAATTCCAAAAATTCTTATTCTTCATCATCCAGTATACCAATAGGGAGTTGTGTTTGAAAAGTATAAAGTCTGAATGGGGTGTTACAAGAAGAAAAGGCTATCCAGGCCCTACTTAGAGGAAGGGTCTACGAACATAACTCCTTGAAACGGTTCAGGGTTTAGCCAATACTAAAACGACCCGACAAAGTTTATCAACACTCTTTTTCAATATGTGTGTTCTACCTCGCATTTCTAACAACACCCAAGGGTTGATCAATGATTTTAAATCGATTGGGGTGAAAATTATCCAGGTATAACATTTGTACACCTCTACCGCCTTGTGTTATGATCAATACATAATACTTAATTTTCATGTTCTGGCCTCCTCTATCCATATGTTGTATAATCGTTGTCTTGCATTTTGGTATATAAATTTAGGAGTCTGTTCAGGCCCTAAAATTTTGTAAGGGTATTCTTATAATTTTTATTTTTATCTTTATCATATTTATTTAGTCTTTTTCTTGATAGAGTTAACATATATTATATATTTTTTATAAGAGAGTCGTGTTTAAGGTTTCGAAAGGGACATCGTTGAAGAAAGAAACTGAGAGATTTCGGAACTAAATTTGTCTTGAGGCGTCACTGTGTGGATAGTATACACACACCACCTGTGGGGTCAGGGTTTTGTGACCACGAAAAAACAAAATGTTTTTCAAAAATAGAATTATTTAAGAATAATCCGAATTCCGTCGTATGAATCCAATTATAGCAAAAGAAAAAAAAAAGAAGAAAAACATTCTTTATTTACTGTGCCATATAATTATGTCATACTGATTACATGGTTTTTCAAGTAATTATGGAATAACTTTAAACAATTGAAAATTCTAAAGAAAACGTTTTCTTCAAAACCAGGGCGATCGAACGACCACAATTTGCTCGTCCGATGCATCAAACGCGTGGATGTCGTGATATCAGCGGTCTCAACCATGGATCAAGTGATGGATAGGATGATCGCCAACCCACCAAAAATCAAGCCAGCAGTACTTCTTACAGGCCCCAAATAGCACCACTGATTTGTGATATCTGTTGGTATTGCCTACCATACGTGCCCCATGTATCAACACTATCTATAACTTCATAGTTTGTAGATCTACCCACCTCACTCATGTGGGTCTGGGTTTAGTATATGGTCTGATTGCTCGTGTTGACAGGAGAAGATTTGGATTAGAAAATAAATAAAAATAGAGAAGCACTTCTTTATTAGAAAAAAAAAATTTGGATTTGGATGGATGTTATATTAGCAGCTTTTATTGGTATGAATTTACTGTATGTGTTGTATTGATCATGCGGGATGCATGAGTATTTACGTTTTTAAATTTTTACTAATAAAAAAATATATGATTATTTTCAAACAATAGATAATAAGATAAATATGTAGATCTATTAATAATTTATTATAATGAAGGGTGTTGATTACAAAGAAGAGAAAATATTTGAAAAATAAAAATAAGTCTACATTAATTTTTTTGGAATCTGTAAAGCTTCATAAGCTTTAAATCTAGGTCTTTAATCAAGTGTATAATTGATAGTGGATATGAAAATGAACATATCCCAAATACTTAGAAAAATAGAAATAATGAAAAAAAAAATAGAAAGCTAAAACATCCTAAGCTATTATGCTTTCAAAGCAACCCTAACATCCAAATGAAAGCATAAAAATTATCTAAATACTATCATTCAATAAAATAAAGACACCCTAAAAATTTATATTCAAATCATGTGAGCCTTTAAAAAAAAGAAAAAAAAACTTGTTTGGCCGCATAAGTGATCGCATATCCGTATACTTACCGCATATACGGGTCTGGACCGCATGCATATTAGGCTGTCTGACCTTATGTGGTTTGATCTTTAGTCGAAACGCATATTTATATATGCCTCAAGGTTAAAAATAAAAAAATAAATGAATTTGATCAATGTTATATATGGAGCCTCCTTTTTAAGAAAAGAAAAAAAGGCAATGCATTGCCCGATAATAAACAAGGCGTCGTTTATAAATTGAACTTCTACTTTCTTAATTAGTTAAAAAAATTATCCGGAAGGGTACAAAAGGAGGCTCTATTTATAGGATATCTCTAGTTAAAAGAAAGAAAAAAAAAACCGGTCAACGCTGACGAGGCATTACTGATCGCGTCCAGTGTTATTTTTTGCAAAAACTTGAATGTTGGGGTTATTGTTGCTAATATTAAAATTCATATACATCGTCAGAAATCCAGTGAAATATATGCATCGTTAAATCGAATATATATATCTCGTTATATTTTTATATTTATTAAAAAATACATACCATATTAAATGATGTTTACTTTTAAAAATATATATATATATATTGTGTGTGTGTACCATACAAAATATTGAATCTAATCTTTTTCATATATTTATTCTTTAATAATCTATATAATGATGCTCTTTCAAATAAGTCGGTCTTCAAAGATTTGGATGACATATATTATTTGAACTATCATATTTGGAATAGTCAGTAGAAACACGTACTGCGGTGAAAGCGTCAATCACGAACTTGAGTCGGATTCACGTCCAAATTGAGCACTGAACAAGAATGAAAGTGAATAGCCCATTTGATTAATCCACACTAAATGAGAGACTAACAATGTATATCCACCTCTCAAGATCTTGGGCAGAGGAGGATGAAAGTGAATAGCCCATTTGATTAATCCACACTAAATGAGAGACTAACAATGTATATCCACCTGTCAAGATCTTGGGTTGAAAAAATGCCATGCCAAAAAAATATAAAAAAAGAAAAACTACCACCCCTATCTCCCACCTACCACCCCTGTGAAGTTTTTTTTTTTCACGCTGACCAGCGGCCTTTCCGACCATCCCGGATAAGCCGACCAGGAAGGAGGGGCTTCTTCCTCCTTCCCCTTCTCCCTCTCATATTCCAGGTTCGGCCATCCCATCTCGTCCTATCGCACCTCCTGCTTCCTTCCTTTTGGTTTCTCTTCCTCTTGCATTGGCCCGTTCGGGAGTGATCTCTCACTCCTCCTTGAAGTCTCCTTCCTCTACATCGTCTCAAGCTGGTATGCCGGATTTAGATCTATTACCTCCTGGAGATGGTGCTACGGTTGTTCTTGCTGATGGAGCCCCCTTTTCCTTTGTGGCTGCTCAGTCAAGGGTTTCAGCTAATGTATCTTCCCTTGATGTATCTGCTCCAGGGCCTTCTTCTGTTGCTGGGACATCTAATCCTCTTTCAAGCAAAGGTATTCTTCCTACCACCTATCACAAATAAGGAAAAAGAGACAACAAAAATCCAAAAATCTGTATAGATTTTTGCTCCTCGACCTAAACAAAATCGAGTCAATGTTAGTAGTTCATGTTAATGCTGTCTCAAAGGGACTGGGCCAGCTTATTTAACTCATCTGTGACCAAGCAACATCATACTGGTATGGAGTTCTTCTCACCTGAAAGGGACTGCTCTCAGAAATTTGCAGTATTAGAAGAAGAGGAAATTAAGGAAGCAGAAGCAGCTTGGGGTTTCATACTGGTGGGTTATGTATGGGGGAAAAGACTAGTTTTTACTCCTTTTCTTCAATTTATAAAGAAGCTATGGAAACCAAAGGGTGAGATCAAACTGAACTTACAAGGAAATGGATTCTACATGGTGACTTTTTATTTGGAAGAGGATCTTATCCATGTGATTGAAGGGGGACCCTGGTCCATGGACAATCGTCCCTTTGTGATAAAAAAAATAGAATAGGAATATTCGAATGGAGTTTGAGAGACTCACATCCATACCCATATTGATAAAATTCCCAAATCTGCCTCTCCACTTCTGGTCTAGAACCCGTATTGGGAAAATAGCAAGTTTGATGGACACACCCACGGCGTCTTGCTCTCGCACTTCATTTGCTAGGGTGTGTGTGGAATTTGAAGCAGGGGATGAGCTACCAGATGAGGTCTTTGTTCAGATACGAAATGGAGATAGAGAAGTCATTAAAGTCAATTATGATTGGAAGCCAGAAGCATGCAAGCATTGCAATACATTTGGACACCATGAGGCCATTTGTTGCAAAAAGCCTCGAATTCCCTTGCACCCCTCCACAGGGGCCTGTCAAGAGACTCCCATTGTGGAAGTTGAGCGCACCAATAGTAACAAAGAAGGGCAGTCTGTATCTCAGATCGAGGAAATTACAGTCTCACAACCTGGTCAGGTAGCCAATGCTGAATTTCTTTCTCAATCTGCTGAGACAGCACATCTCTCCACTCAACCTACTCAAGAAGAAACTTCTCAGTCAAACCAGGCAGCAATCTCTCAATCTATGCTAGCAAAAATCTCTCAGGCAGAAGTCTTTCAATCTAGACCAACAACTAACTCTGTGGACCTGCTCTCTTCTGAATCTGATCTTGTATCTTTTGAGACTCAACTATCCTCTCATTCGGGACTGGCTAAAATTTTAGAGGCTAAAAATCATGTAGATCAGCATCCACAGAAGGCCAATCCATTAGAGAAAGCTAATGCAGAACAAGGTAGTTGGTCTATCCCGCAGCAAGCATCCTTTGTTCCACAGTTGCAGGATCAAAATATCCCCACTGGGAACATCCCCGATGATCCGGTCTTGCAAGTGGTGCTTCATCCTGAATTTATCATTAAAGATCTTTCAGTAAAACACAAAAGGGTAAAAAATGCTGGTATAAAAGGGGAGCATGCTTTGCCTCCCAAACCAGAATCAAAGAAAAGCAAAAAGAAGAAACATGGTCCCACTCTAGGACCTTCTAAGGCTGATGCCTAGATTCACTCCCACTATCCAATTTTGTTTTATGGATTGTGTTTTTTGGAACATTCGAGGGCTCAATAGCAAAGAGAAACAAATGGATGTAAAGAATTTTTTTTCAAAATTTTCTTCTCCGCTTATTGCTTTGATGGAAACAAAAGTAGAGGATCAAAATGCTATGAAGGTCAGTAGGAGGATTCTTCCACACTACAAACTGATTAATCCGATTTCCAGGGGTCGTATTTGGCTGTTATGGGACAATTCATTAGTAAATGTTGAGATTCTCTCTTTTTCTAATCAATATTTACACTGCAAGGTCACTTCTGCTTGTGGGGATTTTCCAAACTATTTTATTTGAGTGATCTATGCCTCTAATTCCTCAAGTAAAAGAAACTCTCTCTGGTGTGATCTAGAAATCTTGGCAGGATCTGCTAATTTGTCTAAATGGCTGGTTGGGGGGGATTTTAATGAGGTTCGTTATGCCCACGAAAAATTGGGAGGATGTCCTCCCCACTCTCGAAGGATCTCCAAGTTCAATAATTGTATTAATGCTTGTCATCTTCAGGATCTACAGCGGAGTGGTAGTCCTTTTTCTTGGTGTAATAATCAGGAGACCCGGATTGCTTGTAAATTGGATCGGGTATTGGTTAATACACAATGGATGTTGGAGCACACTGATAGTTCCTATCATGCTCTCCCCCCTGGTCTTTCTGATCATTCGGCTCTCCAAGTCACAGTTCACCCCGTTTTCCCTTCGGGACCAAGACCTTTTAAATATTTTTCGGCATGGGAAACTCATCCACAGTTTGAGCAGGTTATTAAGCAAGCTTGGGTTAGAAACTTCAATGGGTCTCCAATGTATGTTCTCGTAAAAAAATTGCAGTACCTTAAAAGTCTTCTTAAGGAGTGGAATAGGGACACTTATGGGAACATCAATGATCTACTTTTGACATGTCGGAAAAGGCTCGAAAGAGCCCAGGAGGCTTCCCTATCTGACCCATTAAATGATGTGCTTGTTCAGAAGGAATTTGAAGCAAAGCACGAATATCTTCAGATCTTGCAGAGGGAGGAAGGTATTCTGAGGCAAAAATCTAGGCAGTTATGGCTTCTTGAGGGAGACAAGAACTCAAAATTCTTCTATTCTTCCTTAAAAGCGAGGGCTACGAGTAACACCATCCGCAAAGTAAGATTGGAGGATGGGTCTCTCTCTAATGATCCAAAGGTGATTAAGGACCATGCTAAAGAGTATTTTTTTTTACTCCTAAACAAGGAGAGGTCAGATCCGATTCCTGTTTTTCAGCCATCTGTAAGACTTTCTATTGATGATTGTCAGTCTCTTTCTAAACCAATCAGGGAACAGGAAATAAAAGATGAGCTTTTCTCTGCTAAGTCCCTTAGTAGCCCAGGACCAGATGATTTTCCAGCAAGGTTTTTCCAACAATATTGGGAGGTGGTAAAAGAAGATTTCATACAAGCAATTGGTTATTTCTTTCAATCAGGATTTCTTCTTTGTCAGATGAATCACTATTTTATATCCCTCATTCTGAAGACAAAACATGCTGATTCTTTTGAACATTTCAGGCCCATATCACTTTGTAATACTGTGTACAAGACGATTACAAAGATTCTTGCGGTTCGGCTTCAATGTGTGCTTCCTAAATTAATCCTCTCGCAACAATCAGCTTTTGTGAAAGGAAGAAATATAGTCCATAGCACTATGCTAGCGCATGAACTAGTCCGATACATGAATTCTCCCTCTCCAAAAGGACGTGCATGCATCAAGGTAGATGCATCCCTTTGATAGCGTTAGATGGGACTTTCCCAAGGAAGTCCTAAGAAGTCTTAACTTTCCGGTTTCCTGGATTCAGTTGATTCTTCATTGTGTTCAAACGGCCTCATTCTCTATCCTGGTTAATGGCTCTCCTGTTGGTTTCTTTCAATCCAAATGTGGATTACGGCAAGGAGACCCCTTGTCTCTTCTTCTATTTGTTCTTGTTATGAATGCCCTTTCTTACTCCATTGAACTGTGCAAGCTAACAAGTTGGGGCGTTTCATCAAATCTCCAAACAATATCTCTCATCTTATTTTTGCAGAGATCTCATTGTATTCACGAACTGTTCTTTATCTTCAGCAGTGGAACTTCAATATTTGTTTTACTCCTTCTCAAAGACATCTGGGCTCCAACTTAACTCTGAGAAAAGCCAACTCTTCTGTACTTCAAATGCAGAATTATTGGTTGAGCGCTTGGGCATCCCACTGAGTACTCTTCCTGTCCAACATCTTGGTCTCCCATTGCAGTCGGGCTACCTCTCCAACACTTCATGCCTTCCTCTAATTGACAAGATGAGGAAAAAACTTCAGTCCTGGACTGGTATTTACCTTGCAAAAGCAGGACGGTTAGAATTAATTCACTCTGTTTTATTAAGCCTCAGTTATTACTGGACTTCTGGATTCGCATTGCCAAAAAAAACATCAAAACCATGGGAAAAATATGTCAGGATTTTCTATGGGCTGGAGAGGAAGGCAAGAAAAAAATACATGCAGTATGTTGGGCAGATGTATGTCTTCCAATGGAAGAGGGAGGACTTGGACTCAAACGCATTGGGGAATGGAATAGGGATGCAATGGGGAAACGATTTTGGGAGATTGCCTCCAATCATTGTTCACTTTGGGCCTCATGAATGAAAGCTAGATATTGTAAAAGAAAATCTGTGTGGAATGCTGATTTTCCCTCTTCTGGATCATCTCTATGGCAACAAATTCTAAATTCTATTGAGTGGGTTCGTGCAAACGTACAGTATGTAGTTTTTGAGGGCAAGTCTATCCGGCTTTGGGATGACCCATGGCTAAATGGGTTTGGTCTTAAACATCATTTTAACAACCAAGCTCTTCTTCTTTGGGGTCCCCCAGATGAGACAACAGTAAATTGTCTCATTTTGAATGGCAAATGGCAGAAATCCAAAAGGTGGCCAAGTGAATTTGATCATATATGGGATGAGATCTCTCAAATGGAAGTAGGTGGAAAGGGTTCTGATATTCTTATTTGGACAGGGAATAGAACGGGAACAGTTACTTGCTCATCAGCCTGGCAAATAGTGAGAAAGAAAAAGCCCGTTATTGATTGGACTATGGCAATCTGGAGCTCTGTTGTTCCCCCACGCTGGAGCTTTCTTTATTGGTAAGCAGGACTCAAAAAGCTCCGGACCTTAGTTCGGCTTCAAAAGTGGGGGATAGTGATGTCAGACAGGTGCACTCTCTGCTCTTTATCCGAAGAAAGCTCGGTGCATCTTTTTTTGGAATGCCCTTTCTCAGTCTCTATATGGTTGACAAACGTAGGAATAAAGGTTGAGTTGTTTGGTTGATAAAGAATAAAATATAAATAAAATGTAAAAAAGTTGATTTGACATGTGGGCCTTTTGATGTATAAGAACTGTTGATAGGTGATTTGATGTGACAAGGTGTAAAAAGTTGATTTGACATGTGGGTCCATGAGAATAGATAAATTGAGTATAGATTATCCTAGGGGTTACTTAGAATTGTTATACTCTCTTATACTCATTTAAACTGGCTTAGTAATAATAAGTTATACCCTGCAAACAAACAACAATTTTTCATATCCATTCTTATACCACCCTTATACTACCTTTATACTCGCTTTATCCGTTTACCAAAGGGGGGGGCAAGAGTTCAAGCAATTTCGGATTCATCAAACATGAGTCAAAGTAGAGACTATTGGAAAAAATATAAATTAAATATCGATTTGTATCAAATATGGATGATCAAAATGAAATCATTTAAGGTGAGCACCTAAATGACTAGTTCATTTAATTTTATAAATTATATCATTAACTATAAATAAGATTTGTTTGAAAGATTATAAGGAAGATTATAAGTCCAAGGAGATGCTCTTTCAAATAAGTGTGCAGACCAAAACAAAACGGGAAAGATAACACAAATTATAAATAGTCGACACACGATCATGTTCTTTGGTTGTCTAATTCCATGTCAAACCCAAGAAGACACTAGGCCCTCGTTTGTTTTCGGTATAAGACTCTGGATAACTCGGATAAGATCAATTTTGAAGTGTTTGTTTACCCCCGGATAACCCTTGATAAAGTATGCTAGAATAAACCATGATAAAGTGGTATATGGATTCCAATCAACCCCTGAAATTAAAATTATATATCATAGGTTATTAAACCTAAAGAATATGTGGGCCCACTGTCAAATCAACTGTTATCACCTGTCAAATTAACTATCATTTTTTTTACCTTTTTAAATCTTTATCCATACTTTATTCACATTTTACCCAAACAACAAAACATTTATTTTTACGTTTTCCAACGAGAATAATTAAAAACACAACGAAAGATAAAATCATTTTATCCTTATTTATATTCACTCATGTTTGAATAAATGTATACCATATAATGAAATATATCCCCGCTCTAAACGGGGGCTAAACAAGATCGAGTCTATGCATAGAAAAAGTTCCAACGTCTGTTGTGTATGAAATCCCATAACTAGTATATATATATATATATATATATATATATATATATATATATATATATATATATATATATTTCACTGTTTGGTTGCAAGGGTAAAGACGGAATAGGTAGGAATATCGATGAATAAGCCGTGAAACATTTTTTATGAAAGTTATTGATACAATTTTAAAATTTATGCCAATGAAAAACATTTCCTTGGTAATTCTGCGGTTTTACCAACGAAATCATCACGGGGGAATAGTTTCCTAGCTAAATAATAGGCACCAAAAATTTCATTACCTGAAAATCAGATTATTAGATCGATATAATGTTTCCTTGGGAAAGAGTTAATGAATGATGGATGAGGAAATAAATGATGGAATAGAGGGGATAAAAAAGGTAAAAAAAAATTGTTTGGGTGGGTGGTATAAAGGGGTATAACTATGCAGAATTAAGTGATAATAAGATGTTATTTGTATTTTAAGTCCTCTCATAGAATTGTGTCATTCCTCTACTGGTATAAGAAGACTGACCTATTAAATCATGTCTTCACATCAAATCACTTGTCATCACCTTTTATACATCAATGAAGCTCACATGCCAAATTAGCTTTTTACATCTTATTCACATTTTATTATTCAACAACTAAACAATCCAACATTTATTTTTACGTTTTTCAACAAGAATAATTGAATAACTGAAAACACAACCAAATAGAAAATCGCTTATTCCATTGATAAAGTTAACAATTCCTGGAATATGTATAAACTGTAGAATAATTTATACCTCTATACAAATTTGCCGTAAAATCACAAACTTTATGACATCCAAAAATCAGTCTACCTCTCCAAGCACGGCAAAACAGAGGAAACCCTAAATCCATTTTGTTCCTCCATTTTTTTTCACAAAGCTTCTGCCCTCCTTCGTCAATCATTCAGACTCGGATCTCCTTCATCAATCATTCACAGAGATCCACCACTTCCTCGACGATCGTAGGTCCAAGCTCTTCTTCGTTAACCATTCACTACAGATCCCAACTGTTCAAGGTATGTAAAACTGGCTTTGGATAATGTAATTTTTAAGTTTTTTTATATCGGAGGGACCCCAGTGGCTGACTTTACGGTCGAGCTGGGAAAACTAACTCCGCTTGTTTGTTCTAGTCCCATGGAAAATTCTTTCAGCGCCAAGACTCGAACACATGACCTATCAGTAACACCGCTAAGCCCTGAACCGTTGTGCTATGACAACTGGGGACAGCATGTAGCTTTTGAATTACTATTATAATCATATTTCATCACATCAGTTTCAATTTTTTTGTAACTGATTTTTGTGAGGTTATGTTATGATTGAATGAGTTTTTTGTTTGAATTTCAAAGGGTGCTTAGTATTGTGGTTTCATTTTGAAGAAAATGATGCCAGTTCTGGACAATTGTGAGGAAATTGAGCCATACTTAAATTAAGTCATCGCTTTCTGTATAATTCTTATCTACCTCAAGTTTGTTGCAATATATTTATTTTGCTTTCATGTATAGTAAACATATTGAGGAGATGTTCATGGCTCAGTTGCATGACAAAAAACACACTAGTGGAAAAATATCTCACATCCGGTGTACCAAATTTTTATGTCCATGATGAAGTTATTTAGTGTGGACACCTAATTGACTAGGTCCCTTAATTTGATAAATTATATCTTAATTGTAAATAAGATTTGTCTAAAAGATTATAAGTAAGATTATTATAGGGATGGATTTTTCATATTCATTTATATAAATATGTACGAGAGAGATTTTGTAAATTGGCTTGGCATTTGAAATACTGAGAGGCCCTAATGGACATTTAGTATGATAGCTAAAAGAGGATATATGCTTCATACGAAGTATGTTAGTAATGGATGCTCTTGTATTTTGCAGCCCCGTGGATATAGACATAAGCTGAACCATGTAAATATGTGTTCATGTGTGTTTTATGTTATGGGAGCTGCTACCTGGGTCCCAGAAATTAAGTCCCATTTGTGAGCCCCAATAGGTGACACTTTCTTATTGGTTTCCTATTTGACTTTTTCTAACCACCAAAATGACAATGACAAGACTACCATTCCTATAATTTTAAAAATTGGTTACAACTAACTAATATCCCAATTAAATTTCATAACTGAATCCCATAAAAAGTGGCATAATTAAATCCTCTCTCCGACTTAACATATTTTTAAAAAATTTGAATTAAAAGAACATCAACCACATGTTATCAATTAAGATATAGTAATGTATCTGAAAATCCAAATGAACAAATATGGTATGCATGCTACTGAGAACTGCACAGAAAATTCATAAAAGGTCTTCAAAATGCCAACAATAAGCAAATAAATATTAATAAGCTATATGAATCAAATCCCTAAAAATAAAAATAAAAACCTTAAAAAAATAGGAATTCAAATTCAGATACATGTGTATCTGAAATTTGAATTAATAAATACAGTGAAAAAATGAGCTGGAATTCAAATTTAGATACAGGTGTATCTGGAATTTGAATTAACAAATACACATTCCAAACAAGAGAATGTGCATCGTATTTGAAATATTGAATATGAATTAGTCGAATAATGCTGATACAAAACTAAAAAAATATGATAAATGACACATTATGCATAATTATACACAAGCACACAATCATAAACGATGGTACAAATCATACATGGTACACAACAATACATGTAAATCAAGATACATGCCATGTATCTTAATTTAAAATAAAATTCAGATTCAATACATGTATATGATGATTCAAATGAATGACGAAAATCAAAATAATGTATTCATATCAAAAAATGACAATCTTGAATGGATCGTCATTGTTTGCACCACAAATTGGTCACAAAAAAATTAAATGAATCAAAATTCTTCTCTTCTCCACAGATTGAATTGAAACAAAAATAAAATTCGATGTTTATTTTCTAATTCACCGATCCATCTGAATTTGAAAATTAAAATATCGCAAAATCTAGTAATTTTTTGGATCCGAAAACAAGAAAGAAATCACAGATCACAAATCCGCTTGGATCCAAAACATAAAAATTGAAATATCTCTCGAGAAATGGAATCAGGTCATTGTTTATGTTTATGGTCATTAAAAAAATCAATAAGTATAAAACGGGCTGCTGATGGGTGATAAACTATTGACTTCGATTGTTTTTTTATTCTTCCATTGAATTTGATTGGTTTTTTTTTAAATAAAAAAAAAGAGAAAGAACAAAGAATGGTAACAAATCATAACCGCCTAGGCATATGGATCGGTTATCCAAAAATTCAAAAAAAATTTAATGAAGGATAAAAAAGGAATTATAGGTGGCACAAGGAAGCCATCTAATGCTTCCATCACCTTGAAAACGCCGACGCAGATTCTTCATTTTGTGGTCCATCGCAGACGCGCCCACAACGCGGCCTACCCAAGCAAAATAATAATAATAATAATAATAATAATAATCACAAAAGACTATTTCTTAATTTTACCATTTTTTATATCTATTTTCATTTTATAATGAAGCTTTGAAGTACACTGTCCAAAACAAAACTAGAAAGAGAACACAAATTATAAATAGTCGACATATGTCATGTTCTTTGGTTGTCTGATTCCATGTCAAATCCAAGAACACCCCAGAAGATCGAGTCCATGCAAAGAAAAAGTTCCAAGTTCGCAATGTCTGCAATGTATGAAATCGCTTAGCTAGTATAGTATATATTTCATTAGTTTCTGTTTGGTTGTAAGAGTAAAGGTGGAATAGGTAGGAATATTAATGAATAAGATAGAAATATGTTTGAATGAAAAGAATTGATAGAAATAACTATGTCAGAATATGTAGGAATAAGTGACAATAAATAGATATCGGTATTCCAGATCCTCTCTGGAATTGTATTATAACACATAATCTATTTCACTGATATAAGAGGGCAGTGCACATGTTAAATTACCTATCATCATATAACTAAGGGACTAATCACATATTCAATTATTTTTTCATATTTTATAAGTTTTATGTACATCTTATATATCTTTTATGTACAACTTAACTATGATTAACTAAACAAAAAAAAATTATTATTATATTTCTAAACGAGAAATAAGAATAACTTAAAACACATGCAACTAAATAGAAAATTAAATGATTTATTTTTTTACTAGAATAATTATCTATCCCGAGATAGTTTATGTTGTTGTACCCAATTAGAGGATTATATTATAAACAAAATATATATTTAAAAAAACACACTTAAATTTTCAAAGAAAAATCTCTCTCCTTGTCAGGATATATGGGCTATCTGATAGTGAAGGTTTTTCTTCTAGACATTTATTTTGCCGCTTCATTTATTTTGCCAAACTGAGTCTTTGAACCTTAAGTTGTTTGTTATCTTTTTTACAATAGACTGCATGTGATGTGATGTAAAACAAGTTCAACCATGAAGACTCGAATTGGAAACACAGAAGTATCCTTAATTACATCAAACGATCGAAGAATTCGTTATCAAAACATACAAAACACTGGTCCTTCGTCGAAGGACACATTTAATTGTCTATGACAAAGAAACTTTAGTAATTCCTTGGTGGGCTGGAAAATGAAATTGGCCGGTAGTTGAGGAAGAAGTCACATAGGGTACCATTATTAATCATCAAAATTCACACATCAGGAATCCATTCACTGACTTTCTGATTGGTCGACTAGCACATGCAGTGTGAAATTCAGGCTACAGTGGATATTCTCTATTTCGTAGAATGTATGTCATGTCATCCTCTAAACACTATATGAATCTTAGTTCAGTTACATCTAAAATAACAAACCTGAGTTTTCATTTGCTCACTATGAGAAGCACAAAAAGAAATTCTCATACCCAGCTTTTAATACAGAGACTTCATGAATGGTGGAAAAGCAATCATGTCGTCTCTAAGTTATACAATAAGGCTCATCTTGTTTGTTTTTTTTATCAAGGCAACATAAAAAATTATTAAACTTGACTCGCTTTCTTAGCCCTATAATTCATTTTGTCTCAACTTTGTTAGCTCTAGTAGTGTCAAAGGAGGTGATTGCTTGTGTGAATAAATATGTCAAATTACGGTTTTTTTTTTTTGGATTGTTAATCGATTTTTGTATTTCTATATATTAAAATGAATTTTACATAAAAGGTCTAGATCTTTAAATAAGCTATATGAAGCTTTACAAAATGGATTCAATTAGAACATCATAAAATCACAGGAGGGAAGCCCGAACTGCATCTCCATAATTTATGTGAACTTCCATTAAACCCCGGAACTAACGAGATGACTTCATTTTCTTATACGAATAAACCGAAGGCGAGCTTTATCTTCTTCAAGGGCATTGCAAAAGATCTGGCAATAATGTTGAAGGTTGGAATATGATTTCTCCTCTGTCCGAACGAAAAGCGGCAAGGATGTCGGCTGGCACATTTCCTTCTCTGTGAATATGAGAGACCTCCCATTCATGAAGCTTGTCAAGCCCTTGATGAATTCTTTGGAGGCAACGAATAGCATTCCAAGGATGACTTTCTTTGTGTTTGAGCCAAGCGATTGCTGTGGTCGAGTCAGATTCAATCCACAAGTTGCATATACCGACTTGGAGAGCTAACCAGATTCCCACCCCCAAGGCTTTCAGTTCCAAGAGGTTAATGGACGGAAGATCTTTGCGGCCTGCCAACCCACACTGGAAATTACCATCCTCGTCCCTTAGAAGTGCACCATAACCTCCTCGGTCCTCAGAGAGGGAGCCATCAGTGTTAAGTTTCATCCATCCCTCCCGAGGGGGAGTCCAGTGAACCTCTGTTATAGAGGTTGGCTTTTGGGTAACTATAATGTTAAAAAATTTGGAGATGCTAAGAACTTCAGGTGATAAGATGTCACACAGATTGGAAGAGAGAAATCTGGTTTTGATCATGGCCATAATTGCCTAAAGAATAGAGATCTTGTGGCAAGACTTTGAGGAAGGGCTTCAAGGGTCCTTGGAAGATCTTGCATTTCTTTCTAACCAAATGTGCCAAAAGATAGTAATCAAAATAAATTGCAGGATAATTTTCTGTACCGGAAAGGAGGCCGCTGAGGAAAGCCATTGAGGAAGGGCTTCAAGGGTCCTTGGAAGTGATTTGTTAATGCACAACCCTTTGAGGAGAAAGCTCCAGATGAATCTTGAAAAGGAGCAATTAAGGAGCAAGTAGTTCACATCTTCATCAGCTGAATGACAGAGGAGAGAGGATGCGTCAGATAGTAGACCCTTTTTCAAAAATTGAAGCCGAGTGGGAAGTTTGTTATGGAAAGCTTGCCACGCGCACATAGAATGCCTAGGGGGCTGAAAGGAAGCCAAATCCAAGACATCCATTGAGGAGAGATCACTGCCTATCTTACAAAACTCCAGGCTGAGGTGAGGCGTAAGGTTCCAGATTTACAAGGGGTCCAGATCAGCACATCTTCACCTGTGCCACCAACCTCTAGTTGTTCAATTTCTGTCCAAACTGAGTCCAGAGACGTTGGCCAGCGATGAGGTTTCCTCCAACATCCACTTGAAAACCTTGAAAACCTTTTTTTATTAGTATAATAGATAGATAGATCTATTACACATATATATTTAGGCAAAAGTGAACAACTAGCCATGGTCCGAGCAAGCAAAATACTAATCATCAACGACACCTGATACCTCGAAAGACGAATGGTGAGGGCCAACGTCGCTATGGGTCACCCTACATTTGTCCTCCTGAGACCTATCAATGAGTTTGAATTATTGGGGGTGAGCATTCTCCATGTAACATTATTTGTGAGGCTGTCTGTGAGGCTGCTGATCCCTACTATTACTCATGTAAATATAATTGAGTGTTACATATGGACAATGAATTTGTGTTATCACGTTGATATGACAATCCACAGTGAATTTTTTATAAGATGTTTTATGTGTTGGTCACACAAAAATCAATCCCTGTGGAGTCAGGGCTGCAACCTACAAAAAAAAAATTCTTTACTCAGATAAAATTGCTAGAATACTATGTTTTTCAAACAATGAAACGTATATTTTCATAAAAATGATATACATATTCCAATGATTGTATGAATATATTAGATAAGAAATAAAAAAAAACATGTTTTCTTCAACGGGTCACATATTTTATTGTAGCTTATACAATGTGGTTCCCTTGCGTGATTGCAAAATTAATTGCAGCCCAACAACATTTGTACACTGCATTGTTTATTGTGTTTATTGTGGTTAACCTAGTTCATTTTCTTGGGAGTCTGTTTCTGTAATTTGTACTCTAAAGACATGGAATTTTTTGTACTCAAAGATATGGGTTTTTTACATTATTTTATAAATGATACAATTCTATTAATTGAACGTATCATTTTTAAAAACATCAATTACAGTTAAGATAGACATAACCTTTTTGAATGGTGGAATGATTTTGAAAATGTTGGTCATACGCTTTGTGTTAGTTATTATAGTTATTGTTAAACCACTGAAATAAAATTCTTGAAACCCCAAGTTCATAACCCGGCCAACTTGACTGCAATATTGGATAACCCAACTTGACTGCAATATTGGATGACTAGTACTTTCCCAAGTTGGATTCCAATATTTCAACCACTATTGGAATTTTGTATTAATTGAAACAGAACATCCAAATTTGGTTGTTTAGACGACGGTCTATTCCCGATGGATACTTTTGTCTGTAACACATCCCACTATATTATATATATTAGCTAAGTAGGGTTCCTTCAAAACCTACTAGACTCTTGCTACGCATATACATTAAAGCAAGGGACCTACCATGGCTGGATTAGCTAGTAGGATATTAGTCATCGGCTGCACCGGCTACCTCGGAAGACGCTTGGTGAGGGCCAGCATCTCTATGGGTCACCCTACATATGTCCTATTGAGGCCCAAGACGCTCCCCGATCCTTCTAAACAAGGACTGATTGATGAGTTCGAATCGATTGGGGTGACTATTCTCCAGGTAACAATTGTCTCTCAATCAGTGTACTACTTTTCACGTTCTCTGTGTGATGAATATAGATAAATATATTGAGAAACTTTTAAGATTTTTCAATTAAGACAGTGTTTGAAAACAAGTTTGTACAGCTTTTGAGGATTCTATTTTTTCAAGAATCATTTACTTAATCTACATTCGTTTATTACAAATATCCCGAGTGGTCTTAGCTTTTTAAAAACTGAAAAACAACTTTTGAATTATTAAAAAAAAGTAGTTTTCCAAGAATTAACAAAAATATTTTTCATTAACATTTATTTAAGTTAAAAGTTATTTTTCAAACTCGTTTCTGGACTTTATCTAACTGAAAAATGTGTATTGTGAATTTATTGTCATGTTCATATGACAATCAATGTTGAATTTCCCATAGATCCCTTTTTGTTCATCCAGTCTCATCCTTGTGGGTTGAAGACCTACAACAACAAAAAAGAAAAAAAGAAGAAAATCATTTATAGAAGAAAAATTTAAAATTAACAATCCTGTTTGCAGCTCCCAGTACTGCAATCTTCACTTGCTTATATATACATAATATAATACAATAAATCATATGAACTCACTCGTAAAATATATAAATAATGGAAATATATATGACTGCACACAATTTCTGTAAACGAGAACAACGCTAGGAAAATTAGGTATATCATCATGCTAATAAATTTATTAAAAAAAATATCAACTATTTTTCCCACCAAATGAAGGAATTGAAACCCTAAATTAAATGTAAATTCATGCATGCATGAACAGGGTGATTTGAATGACCACGACAATCTCATACGTTGCATCAAACTTGTCGACGTCATTATATCAGCACTCTCAGCTGATCTTCACCATGAACAACACAAGATCATAAGAGCCATCAAAGAAGCTGGCAATATCAAGGTATCTCCTATCTCAAAACAAATACTAATAATGATACGTTATGTTGAGTTCTTTTTTAATCTTATTTTTCATGTAATGTAAAAAGTTTATATGAATCTATGCATGATAACAAAATACTTTGAATCTTTTCGAATGTTCAAAAAAAAATTCCGATCCGCTACTTCCCATATTCATCGGCCGTACATACTTCTGTCCATCCAGATGTGTATTATTATTACATTAAAAAACTATGTATTTATTTAGTTTGAATGATTTATCACTCTCACAATTTAAATAACTAATTTGAATTGTTTTTACCACATTCACATCCAACAAAAAAAATCATTGTCGGATTATTTTTATAATAGTGACAGAATGTATCTCGAAAATAATTTAATTATTTTTATAATAGTGACAGAATGTATCATCCCA
This sequence comes from Acorus calamus, assembly GCA_030737845.1. Lineage (NCBI taxonomy): Eukaryota > Viridiplantae > Streptophyta > Magnoliopsida > Acorales > Acoraceae > Acorus > Acorus calamus. The sequence goes on along the minus strand of CM060858.1, from coordinate 18,721,400 downwards.
TATATATATGACTTACGATTATACAGAGGCCTTGTTTGGACAGCGGGCCCGAGCAGGGATGGCCCATGGCCAGATAATCAGGCCGAGGCCCTGCCCATGGGCCTGGGTCTGAACAGGCCTGCCAGTCCCATCTCGGGCTTTAGTCCCACGGGCCAACGGGCCGGGCTTAAATTTTAAACATATTTTTTTATAAAAAAAATAAAATTAAGCTATGCATTTCTATATTAATGTTAAAATAACACAAAAATTGAAAATATAAGTTAACATTGATTAAATATGTTATATTTATTTAAAAAATGGTAATACCCATTGGATTTTAACAATAAAAAAAAATGAATAGGCACATGGCCTCCCACGGGCCTACGGGACAGCCTAAATGGCCCAAGTTCATGCTCCCGTTGGTCAGGCCTGCCCCAGAATTAGACCGGATCAACCCAAAAAACAGACCTGGCCAGGTTTTTGCACTACGGGAGCGGGCCGAGCGTGCTGAATTTTCGAGCCCGGGCCAAATAATAAACCTTACATGGATGGACAATTCTATGCATAAAACAAATTAATGTATTTGTGGAATATATACAGCCCACACTGTTTTTTTTAAATAAAAATATATATACATTCGTTTTAACTTATTGTTATACGAATTGAATTATATACTAAGATATACTAGTATATTTTTTCTTTTAAAAAAAATTTACAGCCCCATATATAGCCCTATATACACCGCATTATCCAAGTATATGGGGCTGTAGATGAGGCTAAAAACAGAATAAGTATATCAATGCTCTATATACATAATGCAATATTTGGTGCTGTGATAGAGGTTTTTGCCGTCAGAGTTCGGGTTCAACGTGGACAGGGTGACCGTGCTCCCTCCGTGCAAATTCGTGATGGACATAAAGGTTAAGATCCGGAGGGTGATCGAGGAGGCGGGGATCCCCCACACGTATGTGGCGGCGAATTTCATGGCGGAGTACTTCATCGATTTGTTCTTGCATCCACATGAGCAGGCAGAAGATGAAGTTATTGTTTATGGAACGGGTAAAGTTAAAGGTGAAAACGGTTTGATCTTATTAGAATCATATCCTTTCCTCAAACCTAAAAATAAAAGATCTTTCAAAATTATTTTTTTCAAATATGTTTAATCTAAATTCTATGTTGGCTAGGGTTGTAATTCGGGAAGGTTGGGTTAGGTTGGAGCTCAATCCAAAGTCAAATTAATCAAGCACAACCAGACCTAACCGGATCGTCCTCAAATACCAATTTAAACCCAAATCTATCAAGTTTAGTTCGGATGGATAGAGTTGGTTCAAATTGGATTCAGATTTGACTTTTAAAAGATGTATTATTTCAATAAATTTAATTTATTTGACTTTCCAATAAATAAAAAATTAAAACATGTGTCTCAAGAAATAGATAATAAAGGTAAAGATAAGTGGGGATGAAACAAGATAGAATAGAGAAACAAGTTATACATTTGTGATAGATTTTAAATTTTGATATTCATATGTAATCTCACAAATTGAAATTTGAGAGAGCATTTAAACTTATCACTCAGCCCAATCATATTTAGGTTAGACCCAATTAATTTGATCCCTCAATCAAACCAACCTGAACTGAAATCAAGTTTGCGCGGGTGTTGAGTGGTATCGGGTTAGGTTCAGGTCAGGTTCAACCCATCCAAATTACAGCCTTAGATTTAGTCAATCATAAGATTGGAAATTGTATATATTAACCTTAATTTAGTCAAATTACACCTTTCGATCGTCAAAGACAATCATAAGATTGAAAATTGTACGAGAAGATTGAAAATTGTACGAGGTTCAACCCTTAGATTTAGTCAACAATCACAAGATAAGAAACCATGCATGTAAAGAAGGTGTTTAAGAGTGATATAATCTACTAATCAAAGAAGTGCTAGCTGCTTGTACTTGGATACTAAATTGTTATAGTTCCCCATGTACAGGGATCATGAACCTGGAGGAGGATATAGCAGCCTATGCTATCAAAACCGTAAACGATCCGAGGACGGTGAACCGGGTCATCATTTGCCGGCCTCTGAAGAACATAATCACCCAACTAGAACTGATTGAACTATGGGAGAAGAAGACTGGAAAGACATTCAAGAAGATCCACCTACCTGAAGAAGAGATGATCAGACTCTTAGAGAGTAAGAAACACTCTCAGAGATTATCACATATTTGGTTTAAACAAATGATACCTCTCCAATGTTTTGACAATATATATGATTTTTATGTTCAATATGCAGCCCTTAATGAGCCGGAAAACATTGGCATTGCTTTAGTACATCGAATGTTTGTCGATAAACGACCAAGTTATGAATTGGGAGAAAATGAATTGGAGGCCTCTGAACTGTATCCGGATTATAGGTATACACCCATTGATCTTGTCATGGACAAAGTGATATCAGACCCACCAAAAATCAAGTATACATCGTTTCCTAATTCTAGTGGAGGGCACTCAGCTAGCGTTACTAATGGTAATCTGTTGGTGCTTAATCAACATGCATGAATGTTTATGTGTCAGGATGAGTATGTTTAGATGAATAAATGATACACTGCGCCTCTATTTGAATGACGATGAATAAATGAAGTTTTTATTGTTTAATTGATCATGAATAAGTTATATATATATAGATGATATGTGAATAAGAATTTATTAAAAGTAAGAAAATGATCTTTGCCATATCACCCCACTATTATGCGAGCACTTGATTTTTGCCGTTCGATTCGGGTCCACCAAATTGAATGGCCCAGGTGATCTACTGTTTTTTTTCTTCTAAAAATAAAAAGACACTCTAACCAAGTAAACCGGTCTGTAGACATCTTAATCTCAGACTCTCTCTCTTACCCCTCTCTTTCTCAATCTCTCTAGCTCGTTCTTCCCTCTCCTCTCTCACTCTATCTATCTCTCACATACTCTCCCACAACCCCCCATCTCCGTTCCCTCTCTCGTTCTCTCTCACGCACGTTCTGTCACACAAACCCCTTAAACCCCCCACTTTCTCGCTCCTTGATCTCTCTCACACACTCTCCACCCCTTCTGTCTCCTGTTTGATATTCAAAACATAATTTCATATATTTTTCAGAGCTGTTTTGGACAATTCCCTATGCAATATATATATTCATTTCTGCATACATATTAGAGTATTTTCATTTCTTTAAAGCCTTTATTTTTTCCCTCAACCTGTTAAGTATGCCAAAAGAAAAACACCATCAACACATGATTCATGTAAGATGTAACCACAAAAAATAATAATATGATAATCACATAAAATCTACACCTAAACCAACATATAACAAACCTAGAACTTCAACTAGATAAAAAAAATCCTTTTGACAGCCATTGTTTCATCCAAATAAGCTGGAAAAAAAAAAACTGAATGACAGAAATCCTACAACGTCATTAACTTACAAACCCTTGAAATTATTTTTTATAGACTCTTCAAAAAACAACTCATTAACTTAGAAATCCATTTTTGAAGGACAAAAATTCTAAGTAATCAAATAAAACAACAAATGAATCAAAGTCCTAAATAATCAAATAAACCAAAGGTTAAATAAATTCTTACCGAAAGGGAAGAAGATGCCGGACGCGGATACCGGAATGTGATGCCAGGACGGGGACGCCGGGAGGGATGCTGGAAGGGGGATCGGAGGCGGGGAGGCGTGTCGGAAGGGGAGACGAGGCATGCCGGGACGGACGGGGAGGCCTGGGAAAGAATGCCTTCGAGGGGAGGAGGGGTTGCAGCTTTTGTGGTTGGGTGAGAGAACATAGAGGAGAGAATGAAAAGGAGAGAGAGGTGTTTGATTTTTCATTCAAAAGGGGACAGGGAGAACCCTTTCAACCGGTTGCACATGTTCCCTTTCAATCGATTGCACATGTTGGGTAAGTTTATTTTTTTTTAAATGGGCCCTGATCGCAAACCGCATGTAACGAAAAAATCCGCATGACCGAATCTAATAGGAAGTGTGTGTATATATATATATATGAAAATTATTACGTGTGGCGAATGGCAGGTGCGGCAGCGACGTGGGCCGTTCGATCGCAGGTCCATCACATTCAACGGTCGACGTGAATCACACCCGACCGTCTGATGCGATGGACCCGTGATCGACGGTCCGTAGTCGCTGCCGCACCTGCCGTTCGCCGCACGCAATAACTCCTCATATTTGATATATATATATCAAATAAAACACATATAAAATCAGACAAAAAAGACATCAAAGACGCAAACAACAAAATCAAACATTTTGAGCTTCACCAAGCTTGAAAATGAAGGGGCTGCCCCTATCCCTGCTGGAATCGAACTTCGTCCCATCACCCGGCGTCCCGTGTAATGCACTACAAACACCACCAAAACCCAACAAATCCAAATCAAATAAAAACAAAGCAAAAACCCAATAATAAAAACACAAAAAACCCATAAATGAAAACCAAGCCTTGGACCTTGTGGCCGGCTTCAGGGGTGTCCCAGGACCTTGCCCTCCTTGAGGAGCTTCTTCTTGGCCCCTGCTTACCGATCTCCTCCTCTCTCACCCATCATGTCTTCCCCCAATCCATGAAGGTTAGGGTAAAAAAAAAAAAGAGAGATTGAGGAGGAGGACGACAAAGTGAAATAGTTGAATTAACAATAAAAAAAATAGTGTTTTATTTTTGGTAAAAATGCATATAAGCCTCTCAAAATTGCTGATATTCCTGTTGCCCATTCATTTTTTCAAATATTCATATAACCCCCTGATTTTTATAATGGTTAAACATTTAAGTCCCTAAGTTATTTTTCCGTCTATTATTAAAGAATATTCTTAGAATATTATGTTAGTAAATTCATATAACCTCCTGAGAATTATAAAAAATCCCAAATGACCCTAACAATGACCAAAATATCCATGCCCACAAAAAACCCATCAAAATAAGCAAAACATCCTCCCAATAAACATATGAAGAACGTACACTATTGAAACCCAAACTAATTCTTCCATCTTCAACATCTAAATCATCAGAGTACCAGGAAACTAATTCTCCTCCACCCGGAAGCTCTTTCCCGGGTTATGTTTTTCCTTTAATTTTGCCTTTCTTTTACTTTGCTTTGTATTAGGCATCCGTCCTTAATTTATAAAATTTTGAAAGCTGATTGCTTATCGTTCCCTAAAAAAAAAAACAATTATTACAAAATTGTGAGCATAATCTTTCAGAAAAATCTCTATCAATTCGAAAAACCAATACCACCAAATCAAAAAACAATATAAATAAAAAAAATATTATGAGAAAGAATAGGAAATCAAGCATGTGCGGGAGCGGAAGAGAAAAGATAGGATGTTGGAGGTCAGGGTAATTTAGTAATTTGATTATGTTGGATTACCTCATAAAATTAAGAGGTTATATGTATATGTGAAAAAATGAGGGATCAATATGAATATTCATATATTTTTTATAGGGTTAATGCATTTTTTCTTTTATTTTTTATTTTTTATGGTTGAGGGGATGAGTGAAATTTTCTCTTCCCCACGCGTCCATTCTCGCGGTACATAGTACAGACCATGGTGGGTGAGATTTTTTAATTTTTTCAGGGGAGCAAAGAAGATTTTTTTAAAAAGTTTGGGGGTTAAATCAACCCCATAAGTTATTCATACCATCCTGTTGGATAACCCACCCAACTGTTTTTTTTTTACATATTGCTAACCGGCACACCCTTATATATATACTTTCTTTAGAGTCCTGCTACACATGCCCCACTATTTATGTCTCATTCAGGAGTCCCATGACCCATGAAATGTCATCATTTCATTGGTTGCTTGATTGATTTTAAAAAAAGGTAAAGAAAGCAAATTACAATATTACCCTCATTAAATTCATCTCCAACTTTTTTGAAAAATATATCAATATATTCAATTCATTTCAAAAAACCTATTTTTTCAAAACCAATAAAAAAAAATCATTAATTACATTTATGAAAACAGAACCGAAATTCAAATCCTTTATGGTTTCTTAAAAAAACTGAAAAACGAAATCATTTAAAAACCCATTTCATCAGAAACACCAAAAAAGATCAATTTTTTGTTTGTTGCCTTTTATTCAACCAGAAAACAATGGCAATAAAGAATAATCAACATTTTTTTAAAACACTGTTGTTAATTTGTAATTTTTCGATTTCAATAATCAAACAAAGTATTTGTGATAGATGCATTTATTTTTCAATAAATGCAGAAATGAAACACAAATCACAGTATAAAGTTAGAGTATGGAATAAAATTCAGTTACATTTATAAATTGTAACTTAATTTTAACAATAAATTGTTAAATAATTTAAATATCAAACGCCCAGATTTAAGGCTGTCAGATTTAACATCTAGCACCAAATTCAATAAAAAAAATTTAACAAATGCAAAACAAATAAAAAATAAAAGGCCGCACCTGAATCGACAAACATTAGAAACAACATTCAATCGTTCAATTGTGATTTCTGATCTAATCTGAGGCTGAAAAGTCCCCCGAAAAACAAATCAGTGCTTGAAAAACCTTCAGTGCTCCGAAAAACAACTTAATGCTTGAAAAACTTCCAGTCCTCCAAAAAACAAATCAATGCTTGAAAAACCTCCAAAACAACTTTCTGATCTGGTTCTATGTGTTCTTAATAAAATGTTGTAAAAGAGTTATCAAATTTAACATTTAGTATCAAATTTAATAATAAAAATTGTAACAAATGCAAAACAAGAAAAGTGACCCAAATACAAATTTTATTTTAGATGGAGAAGAAAAAGAAGCCGTAGATGGACAGACAGATAAATCATGTATTTTTTTTTATCTTATAAAGTAAATGAGAGAAGACTATTAATTACCAAAAATTATGGTATTTGATTTTTGAAACAAATTCAAAAAATCATGACACATCAGCCATTGTAATCAATTCCTTAATTATAGAGAGTAATTATTGAAAAAGACAGAAATGACAAAATAAGTATTAACACTTATGCCATCTCATGAAGCCTATATAAAATGGGGTATGTAAATCATTAATTGCTTTCGTTAATAATGCCCTATCAATCCACCCCTTTCAAAGACCCCTCTCTCTCTCTCTCTCTCTCTTTCTTCTTCTTCCCCCTCCCCCACCTATTTCTCTCACTCATAGATTTCATCCACGACCCCTTCCTCTCTTCATCTTAATATTCATATTTAATTAAAATGAGAATAAATATGAGTTGGTTGCGCTTTCCCCCACCCGAAGTCCACTTCCCTGAACCCAGCGTGAATCACGTCCGACCCCAAGAACGCCCCCACCACCGTCCCATAGACACCGCCTGGGCAGCACAAAGAAGAGGGAGGGGCTAGGAGGTGGAGGCAGCCTTGTAGAGCTGATCATGGCCGGCAAAGAAGCCCTCTAAGAGAGGTCGGAGGAGGGGAGGGTGGCGCGGTGGAAGAGGGCGAGGTCGTCGAGTTCCGTGGGGATGGCCGGCCGGGAGAGTCTTTGGGGGAGTATGTGAGACACTATTGGGGTGGGTTAAGATGTGATGGGGTGGGTTGTGAAGAGGTTGGGTTGGTCTGTTTCAAATGTATAAAAAAAACAAAATTGTGATATGGGGTGGGTTGAAGAGCTGCCCCCAAAATTTTTTGTTTTTATTTATATTTTTTGAAGGGAAATAAGTAACAAGAGTTACCGATGTCCATAGTAAGGCTTTCAGGAAAGATGTATAATCTATACAACATTAATTTAAAACGGTACAATAAAATATTTTTCTCCAACTGAATACTGTGAAAATTTATTAAAATCATAGGGCTATATATGTCATTGTTCATCAACTCAATTTGAACTTTGCCTTCAAATTGAGATTTAATTGACCATATAAGTTTTATTCATCAGAACAAGACATAATACTAGCAGTTCAACTCAATTTGAATTGGAACAAAACAGTACAGTCACTACATAGAGCAGTTTGCAAAACAACATCAAGGAATTAGAAATTGTACAGGCTACAAAGGAAAATTATAGAAGTAAAAATCTAACGACGGACAATTACTATTTCACCAACTTAAAGGTTTTTCAAGGGTATATTAACAATTACTATTTCAGCAAGGATATTGATGCTTCTATATTTACAAAACCAAAACCAATTACAATAAAAAAAAATCAAGAGCATATTCTCATAAGGGTAAGAATAATCACAATTTGAATCCACTCAATTTGAAGACAAAACTAAAACCATATATCCAGTTAAATCTCGAACTTCAAACATAAATAAAAAAATTTGAGCACTTAAAAAAAAACTAACTATACAACTACATCTTTTTTAGGTCATTATGCGTCTTTCAAACAAACTACACAAACACATCTTTTCCCTAACAAAAGAATGGGTCGCGGAGGGCGAGAGGCGTCGGGGCCGTGAGGGACGTCCGTGTAAAGAGAGTTTTTTTTTCTATTTCGGGGAGGGTGGGTTGGGATTTTTACTTGGGTTAAAGGGAATGGTTAAGTGTACAATTTTTTTTTTTAAAGAGAGACATCTCACTAGTCCACAAATTTTGAAAGGACTCTCTGTCCTCTCTTTAGAGATGCATAAATCAGGACTCCATGTACTATAGGTAAAGACTGTTTTTCCATGATAAAATTAAGGAGGATAAAAAACCTAGATGGCGATGGCGGCGGTTCCCCCGGCTTCCTTTTCCCCGACAACGGTGATAGCAACGGCGAAGACCTTCATGGAGATGACGGTGGTATAAGGGAAAGCGAAGGAGGCAGTCACAGAGTCATTGCCAAAGCAGGAGAAGAGGAGAGGTGCACGAAGGAAAAATGTGTGGCTAGAAAAGACGATCAATGTGAGGGTTTCTCCTCCTCCTGGGGGAGGAATCTTTGAAAAAGATGGGGGCTGGACAGTGGTGAGCAGGAAGAGGAAGTGGGCGAGTGGAGGGCAGAAGGTGGAGGTAGGGAAGGTTCCGAAGCTCAGGGAGACTAAATGTTTCCGATGTCTTGGTTGGGGTCATATGGCAAGGGCCTGTCGTGACCCCCCGAAATGTTGGAAATGTGGTGGACTGGGTCATAGAAGCTTCTCCTGCTCCTGGAGTCATCGGGGGGCCGAAGTGCGAGGCCTGGCTCATGAGGGTACTCTGTCCTCGACGGAGTTAAGGTCAGCGGCGCCTGCTCCTGTGGGGGCAAATGTTCCGATAATAGACATTTCTTGGTCTTTGAAACTTGCACAAAGGGAGGAGATGTTCAAGCGTTCCTTGATCATGGTGTGGCAGGGCAATGGGGAGGTTTAGTGGTCTAAGGTGAAAGGGGTGATCCAGAGGAGGTGGCCGATGTGCTTGGGACTCATGCGTTGGTCTTTGGGACCAAGGTCTACCCTCTTTCGTCTCCCGGATGCGGAGGCAGTCTCCTTCCTTCTTGGAGTTGCTTCGCTTGCCATGCCTTTTGGGATGGTGAACTTCTGGCCTTGTGAATGTGGTGTTGGTGGTTCCCAGGGGAGGCGGTCTACGGGTGGAGGACTTCCTACGAGGGCTCCCACTTCTATGGAGGACAAATGAAGTGATCCGGAAGGTGGTCGGCCTTTTCGGGCACTTGGAGGATTTCTCTGAAGTGGTGGTGGAAGGGGAGGAGCTGATGGTGGTTCGAGCTAGGGTCTGGGTTAGGGTAGGGGAGGTTGTTCCGTCGGTAGTGGTGGCAAAATTGGACGGGTGGCGAGTGGATATTTCTGTGGAGTTGGATGGCAAGGGATCCCCGGCGTCCTACGCCGAGGTCTTGAGGGGGCAGGGTGGGGTGGGGTTGGGGGTGATGAGGGTTGTGGTGGGGATGGAGGTTGGCTGCTCGGGGAGGCCGACGGAAGCCGATGTCGCGAACACCTTCGGGTCTCGACCGATCCGTGGGTCGGACTCGGGCGAGTCAGGGGTCACACCAGGTCAGTGGGGAGGGTCAGGTGGCAGGGCTGGAGGGGTGGTCAGAGGAGCAGAAGGGGTGGGCTACTACGGAGGGTGGTTCGCTTCGTCAGAGGGGCAGTGCGGTCAGATATTGTAGGGGACATACCTCGTAAAGACACTTTGTCGCAGGGGGAGATGGTGCGTTCAAAGGAGGTATGTCCACGTGGTCGTAATTGTAAGGAGGAGCTCCCTTTGGCCCTATCCGGCGCTGCAGCTCAACCTCGTCTTGTCGACTCAGTAGACTGAGGTCACCAAGAAAGGCTAGTGGAACTTCCAGAAGGGGTGAGGAGTCAGAGGCATTTAATAGGGTTTGGCGTGTGGCGATAAGGGGAAAGGAACACTTGGCAGTCGATGGGACTAATGGATATCCTATATTAGGTGGGCCTGGACTGGTCCCTTTGCATAGTCGGGCCTCGTCTCCTAATGGGCCTCATTTGGCTAGGGAGCCCACTATGTGTGGGGATCCTATTCTAGTCTGGTCCCCTCCGAACCTGACCAATTAAATGGTGGGTATTGGGCCAAGTTAGTAGACAACTTGGGCTCTGAAAGAGAGGGTTGTTTCCCTTACAATCCAAATCCTCGAACATCTATTAGCCCGACTGGATCCAATATCATATCTCCATCAGAGGAGAATCATTTGTCTCAGGGAATTTAGGATGGTCTGGCCTCCCCCCTGGCGGACGGAGCGTCTCCGGTTGAGGAGGCTCCCCGAAGGAGAATCCAATCGATTATCATTGGGAGCATTGAACTCTCCTCGGGGAGGAATGAAGTGACTCAAAGCTCTCTGCATCTCTGGGAAATTGGATCTTCATATTCAACATCTCCATGGCCTCCCCAGGTAGTGGAAAGGTATGTCAGCCCACATGGGGATTTCAATGATGAAGACGAAGGCGGCGGGGGGGAGGAGACCCTGGGGGTAGTGGTGCAGCTGACCCCGGTGTCCTCACCTGCATCGGCTCAGCCTCATGATCTGGAAACTGAATTTAAGGGCTCTCATGCGTGCTTAAAGGCACCGAATGTAACGTTTCAGTATTTTTCGGCCTCATATATTTATATTAAATATATAACGGAAATTTTAAATTTGATTTTTTTATATTTCATTTTTCAGATTTGGCGGTGGGCCCAAATGGGTCCAATTTGATTTATAATTATGATAATTATAAATTGATGTTGAAATAATTATTTTATATTTTTTTGTCGATCTTTATAGTGTCAAGATACTTTGGTTGAAATTTGGTGAGATTCAAAGTTCGTGAAGTTAGGTTTTTAGGATTTTGTGTTAAGTTATTGGGCCCAGGGATCTAGTTGCGAATCCAGAATACCTTTTAGCCTTCAGGGATCTATTTATAAATCGGATAGGGATCTTTTTGTAAATCAGATAGGGACTCCATTGTAAACCTGGAACACTTCAGGGGTCGTTTTGTAATTTCGGTAAACCCCCTTTAAATAACATGTTTGGGTTAGGGTTTTCATCAAAATTTCAGAAGGTGTGAAGGGTGGTGATGACCTAACCCTAGATGGAGATGGTGGGTGGTGTAACCGGATCTAAGGTGAGAAATCATGCTTCTAATGATTTTTGTTGTTTAGGGTTTCAATTTATTTTCTTGTTAGGATATGAATGTGTCGATTAATTGTTTGGGGAAGAAGTTTGATAGATTAGGGTTAGGGTTTGATCGATTTTAATTAGTTGATTATTTGATTATATTTCAATGAATCTCGAAGGAATTCTTAAGATCAAATTAGATTTATTAGTTTTGGGGATTTAATGCCTATTTTCGGGTTGATTTTATGCTTGGATGTAAATCGTGTTTTTGACTATGATAGAATCGTTTCTTGGAAAAATGTATTTGACGAACAGAAATAGATTTTGAAAAGAGCTTTCCAACGAATCATGAATCGTCTAATTCGGAGTAACAGGTAGAAAGTTATGAATTTTGAAAAATTTCTGTGTAGTTTATTAGAATTCAAATATTTAACTTGATGACCAAGTTTGATGAATTTTAGAGATTAAAGGGATCTCAAATTTGATGTTTAATGAAGTATAAATTTGTTTTGCGGGTTTTGATGATTTTATTGATTTTGAGAACTTAAATAAAATCTTAAATCGATAATTTGGTTTAGTGGGATCAATGAATATTGATTGGATATTATTGTTATTTGGATGTAAATTGATTGAATTTGAGTTACTCGATCATGGAATTATAGCTGAGCCTTATTGGATTTGTCCAAATATTTATTCGAGGATTGATCGATCATATGAGTCTTATGGAATAAATGGATATTGATTATCGGATCGGATCATTGTGAGTATATGAGTATTCTAATATTTATTCGAAGTTGGGATTTTCATTAGGACTTTGAAGTGAGTTGTTGATTGTAGGTCTATAAGATATGGGCTTTTGGGATTATTGGGCATAGTGTTGTTATAAGTTGGTTGTCAGTTGTTTGGGTCATGATTGGTTGTTTCTGATCTATTATTGTATAATTGTTATGCTAGGTTATCAACGTGCGAGTGTGTATCGTTGATGCTTGCGTGGACCGAAGGTGAGTGGGTCTAGTCTCATATGTAGTTTTCAAAACTATCTATATGTTATATCATTCTGCATCATGGTTACTTTAAAATATATAATTGTTATTTGGGGTATGGAGTACTTGAACATGTCGTCATGATTTTGATGCGTTGCTTTATATATATAACTTATATATTTGGAGACCATATTTTATCGCATGCATATGTTTTGGAATGAATGGTTGATCATGCATGCATTGCATCGTCTAGGTGGCTCGGTCTTGGTGGCCAACGTTAGGTGGGCGTACGTCTACGTGGCCAGGTCCGAGAACGTAGGACCCATGTCTTTGTGACTATGTCTACGTGGCCATGCCTGTGGAAGGCCCCGCGAGCTAGGTGCTGCGAAGACGGACATGTGTTCGTGGTGTTGCATGCATCATGTTGGATAGGATTGTGTGTGTGTGTGTGTCTATATATATATATATATATATATATTATTGCATGTCTTGGTGGCCTTTTATATATTTTCTCTCTTGATATATTACATGTTTGTGTGGACATTTTATGACTATTATATTTTAATTATAAATGTACTAACGGGACGCCATAGGTCCATTCACTGAGCGTGTGGTTGCTCACCCCTCATTTTCCCAACCTTTCAGATTAGTTGTTGGTGGTCGTCGATCTCGTTAAGGCATTGGAGGTTGAAGCTTGTATAATGATTTCCGGAGCACTAGACTCATGTAGAAAGTGTTGATCATTTATTTGGCATGTAGTTGGCCCGTCTCCCTACTAACCATATTTGTATGAAGTTGTGTATTTTTGTATAAGTTATATCCAGATCAAATTGAGAGCATTGTGGAATATTTGATGTTTTATTATTCTCAAGAATGAAGTTTATTTTATCATTATTTTATTCTATAACTGGATAAAGGAAAAGAAAAAAAAATAGAACTCTGAGATTTGAGGAAATTTTGGTTAACGCACCCGGATTCTACGCTTCAAAACGGAGTCGTGGGTTCGGGGGCGTTACACCGAAGGTAGGATTCCTAGTTCTGGATCAGTCTTTCAGAGGAAGGTTCAAGGACTTTATATCGGAGGAGAGCTTTGAGTCGGCTAGAAAGTCACAAGTGAGGAGGCTTCGGCCTAAGGACTGGTGGTCCAAAGGTGTTTGGGTGTCCAATCATTTTATGTTTAATATTCTCAACTGGAATATTCGTGGTTTACACGACCGCTTCAAGAAGGCGACTGTTAAAGATCATATTGTGGCTAATGATATATCTTTATGTTGTCTCCAAGAAACTAAATTGGAAGTGGTGGATCAGGGAGTCATACGAGCTATTAGTGGTGGAAGATTTCAGGAGTTTGCTTCCAAACCATCAGTGGGAGCGTCTGGAGGAATTCTTATCTGCTGGGATGAACGGTTTTGGCATATGATGGACTCTAGATGTGATGAGTTTTCTATTTCTGTGATCTTAGAGGACAAGGCGTCACATTGGAAATGGATCTATTCCTCAGTGTATGGTTCTCAGGTGGACAACGACAGGGCTAAGTTGTGGATGGACCTTAGTAAGGTCAAGGAGGACTGGAATCTCCCTTGGTGCATCCTTGGGGATTTCAATGTTACTAGGTGGGTGGAGGATAGAAACCGGGAGGGACGGGTATCTGCAGTGACGGAAGACTTTTCAGCTTGGATTGATGGAGAGGGGCTTATAGACGAGACCAGATTCGGTCAGTGCCGAACTCGATCAGTTCGGTCAGTACTGAACTGCACTACGTTCAAATCAAACTGCACAACCAATTGTTGGGTATATATTTCACTCTCTTATTGGATTCAATCAGCTATTGAAAAAAATATGAATTCTTAAGCATCATCAGTATCCAGTTAGAGAGTGAAATATATACCCAACAATTGGTTGTGTAGTTCGATTTGAACGTGGTGTAGTTCGGTACTGACCGAACTGACCGAATTTGACACTGACCGAATCAGGTCCCCTTATAGACGTGGCCTTATCTAATCAGTCTTTTACTTGGAGCAACCTTCGGGAGGTGCCGTCTTTGACGCGCCTGGATAGGGTGCTCATTGACTCGGAGTGGGAGGAAAGGTATCCCCATTGTTCACTGAGGTGTTTGCCCTGAATTTATTCTGATCACTCGCCACTTGTGCTGTCCGGAGGTGCTGCTGTGCGATGGAAGACCCCCTTCCGGTTCGAAAACTGGTGGATGCAGTGTGATGGGTTCCATAGTCGGGTGGTGGAATCTTGGAGGGTGGAGGTGCAGGTCCTTAGTGGCGCGAAGAGGGTGGCCTATAAGCTTAAAAGGCTTAAATTGGCACTGAAGAGCTGGCACCGTGAGGAATTAAGGAAGCATAGATCAAGGCAGAAAAGTCTTCTCGCACAGATTGCTGTCTTTGATAGTTGGGAGGAGGCGGGCCTCCTAGAATTGGAAGATCGTGCTGCTTGTAATGCGTGCAAAGGGGAGTGAGCTTCACTAATGCGCATGGAGGAGACAAAGTGGAGACAAAGATCGAGGGTGGTTTGGCTTAAAGCAGTGGACAACAACACAAAATTTTTCTATAAAGTTGCAAGCCAAAGACGCAGAATCAATTCAATTGAGCACCTGATGGTGGATATGAGGTATATTGAGACTAGGGAGGAGATTCAGGGCTCCCTGGTTGAGCATTTTACAAATGCCTTCCGTCCTCATCAAGGGTGGTGTCCCACCTGGATTGATGAAGAGCTCAATAGGATCCCAGATCACTGCTTGCATAGCCTAGAGGCAGATTTCTCAGAAGATTTGGTGAAGGAAGCAATCTTTGGGGCTGAGATGAACATAGACCCCGGACCCGACGGCTTTGGCTTGCGCTTCTTTCAAGTATTCTGGGAATGTGTAAAGAGTGATGTCATGGACATGCTAGGGGAGTTCTACATGACTTCATAGGGGATTGGTGGGCTCAATGCTACTTTTCTCGTCTTTGATTCTGAAAAAGGAAGGTGCGGTGGCAATCGGGGACTATAGACCGATTAGCTTGGTCAACGGTAGTTACAAGATCCTCTCAAAGGTCCTGGCTAATAGGCTGAAGGAGTTGATTGGCTATATAGTGGACGAGTGTCAGACGGCATTCATTCCTGGTCGTCTTCTCCAGGACAGATTTATGATCCGTGCAAGAATGCATCACAGCGGTTTACAAGGACAAGAGGAAAGGTTTTGTATTAAAGCTGGACTTTGCGAAGGCATACGACAATGTCAGATGGGATTTTCTCTTCCATTTGTTGAGCTGTCACGGGTTCGAACCAAACTGGATCAGAATGGTGAAGGCTTGCGTGACAACGGTGAAGGCGTCGGTCCTAGTGAATGGCTCTCCTCACAGATTCTTTCATATGCACAAGGGACTATGACAGGGTGATCCCCTTTCTCCTCTTCTATTCGTGATTGTTGTAAATTCTTTCAGTAGAATGTTGAAAATGGCAGAATCAGAGGGTTGGATGGTCGGTCTCTGAGCTATTGTGGGTGGATCCCGGACTTCGCTAGTGCAATATGCTGATATGCTACCCTACTATGCAGAGGAAAGATCCATTGGAGGGATCAAGTTTGTTTGTAGGTGCTTTGAGCTAGTATCGGGGCTCAAAATAAATTATCACAAAAGCTCGATGTCTAGAATAAATGTGGAGAACAACGTTTTGAGGAGGTTTGCGGGAATCTTGGGGTGCGAAGTTCAACCTTTTCCCCTAAGGCACTTGGGCCTGATCCCTCTCCACCGTGGGAGAATGCCAAATGCAGAATGGACACCGCTGATTGCACGCCTAGAGAGGAGGCTCGAGGGATGGTAGAGTCGCTTCTTGAGCTTGGGAGGTAGGCTTACTCTTCTTCAATCAGTACTGTCAAACCTACCCATCTATTTTTTGTCCTTGTTCATGATCCCAAAGGGGGTCCTTAGGTGCTTGGATGGGTTGCGTCGGCGTTTCCTTTGGAGAGGGGTGAAGGAGGCTCGAAGGAGGGTTCATCTTGTGAACTGGGAAGTCGTGTGTCAGAAGTGAAAAAGATGGGGGTGCGGGCATCACTAATCTAGAAGACATAAATCGTGCTCTCCTCAACAAATGGTTATGGCGGTGGCTAGACAACCAACAGCTGCCTTGGTGTCAGATAGGTGCGGAAAAGATATGAATGTGGGTTGTCTCATGTGGACAGATTCCCGCGGACTTCGGGCAAACTCTCTAGGATATGGAGGGGCATCATTTCAGGGCTCATCTGATTTCATCGTAGCGTTGCGGTGAGTGTTAGGAGCTGGGGACATGATCTCCTTTTGGCATGATGTTTGGGTGGGTGATACTGCACTACTAGAGCAAATTCCCTCGCATCTTTCAGATAGCAACAAACACGGGTGGTGTGGTCTGCCAATTCTGGTGTGCTAGAGGGGAGATGGGATACTGGGAGGTTCTAATACGACAAAACATGCACGATGAAGAGGTGAATGAATATCTGAGGATCCTGGAGCTTCTACAAAGTGTGAAGCCGGATCGGTCCCAAGAGGGATAGGATTTCGTGGGCTCCCAAACCAACGGATGGCTTTTCAGTCCGGAGCTGCTACGCATGGCTAAGGAGATCTCGCCAAACGGGAGTGGTGGTGGGACGCACGAACAAGGAGATCTGGTGATGTCAGGCTCCGCTGAAGGTCGGGGCCTTCCTTTGGCTCATGTATCAGCAAAAACTCTTGACCAAAGTGTCTATCGTTCGTTGGGCACCTATGCTGGACAGGACTTGCGTTTTGTGTGGCTTAGAAAAGGAGTCGGTGGAGCATTTGTTTGTTCTCTGTCCAATGGCACGGGAGGTGTGGAACTGGATGTGCATTGCATCGGGATTGGCGGGTCCTCTTTCCTCACTTGAGGAGATTTGGCGAAGCAGGTAGAAGGCTCCGTCAGCAGGGTGATCGAAGTCCTACTGGCAAGGTGACACAGCTTTTCGTCCCTGCAGTGGTATGGGCCATTTGGCTGACAAGGAACCATGCAATCTTTCGAGGCAGTCGTCCTTATGTTGAGAATATTAGGGACTCGGTGGTGAGCTTCGTTCTGGATTGGGGAAGATGTTGTGTGGGAGTGTCCTCCCTCATTTTTTCGGGCGGTAATTTTGTAATGCATGATTAATTAGTATTTTGTGGGGTACATCTTAGTTTGCGATCTCCTCAACGTAAGATGTAAATGCGTGTAATGTTTTACGCAGGGCTAGCTTGTATTTCCTTTGGGTTTTCACCCTCCTATTTATATAAGTATGGAAACCTACCATTAACCATAAAAAAAAAGTGTACAGTATTTTTTTTTTTTTACTTGGGTCAAGGGGTATGGTTAATATCCCTTATTTGGTGAACTTTAGGGAAACATCAGAACCACTGATTTGGTGAACTTTTGGGCGTCCGCAAAAATGAGAAGTGTGGGCGTCCGTCTTAAAACCGCACATGTGTGTGTGTGTATGACATTTAATACATGCAAATTAAATGTTTCGGATAAGTGAGAGACATAGTCAAAATGGAATTCCAGCTCGGGGGATGACAAATATTAGATCTAGATCAAGGACTAAATATTGTGGAAAAAAAGGAGCTTAGATAACAAAGGAAGCAAGTTCTCTTAGCTAGCTTGTGGTCATGAAAGATATATGTAGATTTGAAGATACATAGAAGATGAGGCGGCTAAATATACCCAGTATTGTGGCGTATTGACATATAAAAAGAGAGAGAGAAGAGAGATTTTTCTTTCCCACAGATTGTGATTTTCAGGTGCCAGAAGAATTTGACACGGAACTGGATAATCTAATTAATTAAATTGATAAGCTATTCTTGAAATTTTTAAGGAAATACTTGCATATAATTTATTCAAACACATGCCACGTGTCGCTTCTCCCTCAGTGCTCTACCACCACCCGATCCACCAGATCGACCATTGGCATTTGGAGCATTTTTCTTTGAAAAATGTTAGACTCAGTCACATTTATCAATCAAAACTTATATCATTCATGTTTTCATTTTAAAAACAATAATAAACATAATTTAATTAAGTATATTCTTTACTAAAAAGTGTATATCACTTCATTTCGAATTGAATGAACTCATTTTTAATAAGTGTAAGACAATATTTAATGAAGTATATACAACACCTAACGTGGTATATGCTTCACTAGATTTTTAATGAGGTATGTAGGACTACATTTTAGACTGAGAAAAAAATTGAGTATAACAACTGTCTTTTTCTTTATATATATGTATAAAATGGATGGTGCTATTTTTGGTCCATATTGTAGTTGGAAAAACAATAGTAATTACGATATTCAAATCCACTTCGAGAAGCACGCCTAGGGTTGGACATGACATATTTGCATTCAGTGGCGGAGCCACCATATGACCAGGGGGGCATGTGCCCCCCCCCTAGATTTTTTTAATTTATTTTTATATCCTTTTAATTTATTTCTAGGTCATTTTAATTTTTTGTGGTAAGTTAATTTTAATTAGGATCCATAGATCATAGGTCTCACCTACATTTGAAATTCTCTAAATAGCAATCACTCACAACTAAATAAAATAAAATTAAAACAATCACTCACATCATTTTTAACTCTCATTTTTCATTTTATCCATATCCCATAAACAACTATAAAAGCATGGATTTCACTTCTCAGCGTCTTTACCTAGGTACTCATTTTGAAAAAATAAATTTTTGAATCTCTTCGTTTCTTTTTTCTTTTATATCTCAACTGTTTCTAATATCAATCTTCATCTCTAAATAATTTTTATTTTTTGTTCCATTAAATGTCTCACAATTGAGAATCTACAATCTATAATCCTCTCATCTCTTCCATCAATACTTTGAAGGTATATAATTTTTTCCTTTTACTTTATTATCATTGTTACTAATTTATTTAAATTTTAAAATATTTGTATAAATATCTAAAATAATCAAATCATTCAACATTTTCAGAATATGAAACCTCATCGAAGTCAAATTTAAAGGTATGTATTGCTTATTAGATTTATGTTTTGACATTTTTTTTATGAATTATCAATATGAAATATGACATATCGCTTTAAAATATAATAATTATTTTTTATAATTATTCAGTGATATGTTTTATATGAATGCATTTATTTCAATTTATATGTATTTTTAATCTATGCTATTGAAATAAAAAAAATATAATGATATAATTTTAAAAAATATTTATATAAGTTACATTAGGCCCCCCTTTATAAAAATTCTGGCTCCGCCACTGTTTGTATTCATATTTTCTGATTTAACATGGCCCTGCAGGGTGCAACTCTTTATAATATATATATATATATATATATATATATATATATATATATATATATATGATGATATGAAATTTATTAGGTTACAAAACATGGAGCTTGGTGATAAATTCTTAAGCCTAATTTTAATTCATGTGCTTCCATTTCGGGTGTTGGATTCATTGTTGGATTTATAATAGAATGTCATAAACAATTCATATTACCTTGAGTCTTCCAGTATGATCCTGATCATGATGAAATTAAATCTAGTTCGAAAAATATAGGCCCTACACAACTCTTGGATTTAGTAACCTTTGATAAATACGGATTTTTCATACAGAATAACAAAACTGTTCACAATTTGTTTTTTATACAGAAGTATATTCCCCACAAGAAGTGCATTCCAGTGCTAATTACAAGAATTAAATGTAGAAAAATCATTACAACAAAATATGTTTTTTTTATTGGTAATCGATTTTTTGTATTTCTATATGAAAAATTTACAAAAGTATGAGCAAAAAGGTTTACAAAATAGAGTTCATAAGGAAGAAATAGATAATAGCCAAGGAGGGAAGGGCGAACCAAGTCGACCTGCATCCCTCAGCCATTAGTAGAACTTCCCTAAGAATCCATTAACTATTCAAGCACTAGAGAGCATCATTGAGGACTGATGCGACTAAAAGAAATTCCTGAATTATCTGCTTCCAGCGCTAGTCTGAAGCTCGGCCATATGCCCGACTCATAGATCATGGTTTCCCCACAGGCCGATTGAAGCGAAGCTAAGAGATCAGCTGGGGAATTACCTTCCCTGTGTATATGTGTAGCTACCCAGTCCTCAATAGTTGCCAAAGATTGATGGATGTTGCACAAGCTATGAATGGCACTCCATGGGCGTGTTCCGCTACCTTTTACCCAGATGGTGTGTCTTTTATTTTATTAAATCTTCTCTTATCAACATAAGCAAGACTAAACTCTGACCTCTCGGGAAGCTGGATAGATGTAGATTATGATTTATCAAATCACCTGTTTTTGTTGTTTACTAAAAGGTGAATAAGATGTGGATAATGATTTATAAAAGATGAAAAAAAGTGGACAATGATTTAAAAAAGATGAAAAAATAATTTAACATGTGGGTCCCATAATTTAATCACCAAATGTGATTTGATACGTGCGCTCTTGTTATACCAGTGAAATAGATTATATAGACCTGGACTACTGATACCAACTTATTACATCTATTATAGCATAGTTATACTCATCTATTTCATATAAATAAATAGGTTTTTTGGGCTTATTCACCCCTACGCCATCTTATTTCACATCTATCCTGCTTATATATCTAATAAAAAATATATTAATAAACTAAATTTATCATCGAAATATTTGAATGAATCCCTTGTTACACAGGATTAGTCAAGATCGAATGACACAGCGGAGATTTCGAAGATCAAAGTAAACGAGGAATTCTCGTGTCGGTATATACACAATTTATTCATTATCAACTAAACAATAGAAATTTTATTATTACATTTTTCAATAAAAATAACTAAAAACAAACTAAATGAAAAAAAGTTATTTATTCTTTATTTATATTTTAGAATAATTATCTATCCCAGAACAGCTTATGTCACTACCTAAATGAGACCGGAAAAGCTCGTCAGGAGCGGTCGGGTGTGATGGGACCTCCGACGACGAGTTTGATGGCAACAACACAGCGGTGCTCATTGTTAAAAATTTTAAGATTATGTATCGATCCGGTGCATTACATCGAACGGTCATGATGAAATCACATTACGGAGATTTATCTCTGTAAATAACTCCTAAGATAGGATTATAAGAGATTATCTGATTCTGCCCATGAATATAGGTGTAGACTGAACCACTTTTTTGTGTAATGGTATTCCATTCTTGAGTTCAATCTCAATTTTTGTTGATGACTTTCATTTATTCGTTTCCAATAAAAGACAACAAAGTTATTCGATTGGGACGAAAAAAGGAGAGGTTTTTTTATTGCATGCATGGGTTATGTTATCAATATACAAATCCATGTAGGAGGTTTTTTTTTTCCTTCTAAGGTGATTCAGGGGACGAAGTAGGCAGATGCTTGTGCAAAGCGCGAGACTATTACGTTGTTTGGATTATGTTTTAATTTGGTATATCACATTGGATAACCATGATAAAATCATGTTAAGGTGGACACCTAATTGTTGCAGTTATGTGAAGGTGAGGGCATCAATACGAGATGCATGATAGCACATGACAAGCGATGGCAAATTTAAGAGGCATGTGACAAGCGATGGCATGTGTGTGAGGCACGTGGAGCACATATGGTTTTAAGGGTGTTCCATTTTTGAGGTGGAGGTCAATTGGTCAAAACCAAATCTTCAGAGACACGTGATTATTGATTCAAGATGTTGATTTTGTTCTGTGCGATGTTGATTCAACAGTCGATCCATGGAAAGTCGATGCAAGTTTATTCGACACATTTGGCGGTGGTGGCAAAGGTCTAGAGGAAGAAGTTCCTGAAATCCCTAAAATTTGGAGTTGGAAACTCGTTTGAAGAAAACTTGATTTTAGGTTAAGTTTTTTTGTGGTAGACTATTTGTATGATCTTGTTGTTTCAAAGGACACTGCAGAGGGAGTGGAGACATCAAAAAAAATTTCAAGAATTCGAAGGATTTTGGATTCACCGGATATTGTTGGAAAAATGTAAGCATCTCAGATCCGGTGTACCAAGTTTGGATGGTTAGGATGAAGTTATTTAGGGTGGCAATTAATTAACCAAATCACTTAATTTGATAAAGTATATCTTGTAAATAAGATTTATTTGAAAGATTATAAGCAAGAATTACTGAGAGATTATATGGATGGGTTTTTCATATTCATTTCTATATGTACGAGACTTTGTAAACACTGGAAAAAAAGCCTTCTAACGCTACCACCACCCTGAATTGTTGAGAAGTAATGACACGGTGGAGAAGCAGTGTGTCGAGATGGTAAACACTGAAAAAAAAAAGCCATCTAACACTACCACCACCCTAAATACAAGGACACTGATTTTTCATTTGGTCTGGAGGTGGTGTTCCATTGAGTTCGTCATTTTTTTTATATTTTGTAAGTTTTATCTACATCTTATTCAACTTTTTATGTACAACTTATTTATGGTTAACTAAACAACAAATACTCCATTATTACATTTTTCAATGAGGAGAATAATTTAACCAAATAAAATAACTTATTTTATCTTATACTAAAATAATTATTTATCTCGAAATAGTTGGTATACCCAATTGGAGTCTCCTGTTGGCTCTTGTTCGATTCTCACCTTTAACTTACCCAGGTGTCCGTAGGAAAACTTTTGAGTTGGTCGATGCGGACCCCCGGAGGATTAGTTCTTACCTCGAAGGGTTTAGGATACCTCAGATATCAAAAATAACAACAACAATAATAATAACAATAATAATGATAATAAAATCGGAGTCTTACTTCATCTTTTATATATAGGGAAAATTAATTAGAGGTCCCCCAGCCTATCCCTAATTATTTTAGGTCCTTGTACCTTTTCAAGATATGTATAGGTCCCTAACTCCTGATTTAATTATTTCTGGGTCCAAACTAACAGCTGCCGTTTCACTCCCCCTGAGAAATGTCCTTCCTACCCCTCCTACTTAATCCTCCTCTCTCTCTCTCCCAACTTTCCCCCAAAAAATTCTCTCTCCCTGAAAACCCTTTTTTCCTTTCAAAACTCTAAACCACCTCCGATCGTCCTCCCTCCGTCGATTTCTTCATCCATCAGCGGCGACACCCATGAACAAATATTCGAATAGATGATGTGACACCAAGAAGAAGTCCGAGGTTTAATACGGTGGCCAAAAGCCCTCCAAAGTCTAAAGCTCGTTCCAAAGTTCCTTCCAAACCATCCACTGAATCCTCTATTCAAAACCCATCCATAGAAGCTCCTTCCAATCCACCAATCGAATCCTCTACTCAAAACCCATCCACAGAAGCTCCTACTGAAAACTCATCCATCAAATCCCCTACTAAAAACCCATCCACCGAATCCCCTACTCAAAACCCATTAAACGAAAGCCCCCACTGAAAAGCCATCCGGAAAAGCTCTTTTGAAGTCTTCCACCAAATCACCCACTTCAAAGCCACCCACAAAAGCTTCTTCCAAGCCTTCCAACAAATCCCATGTGCAAAAGTCGTCCACAAAAGCTCCTTCCAAGCCTTCCACCAAATCCTCTGCTCAAAAGCAGTCTGCCAAAGCTCTTTCCAAGCCTTCCACCAAATTCCTACTCAAAAGTCAATCCACTCAAATGTTAAAGAGTGTCATCATTGGCATCTTTTGAAGGTTGATTTGAAACAACATTAGTTCGTAGAATATAACACCATGAAAAACATCAATGGTTTTATGGAAAGTACAGATAATTTGATAAGTTCAGATCTTCTGATAATTTGGTAGTACATTGTTAGGTATTATGGGTACATTGTTAGTTAATATTAGTACATTGTTAATGTATCTTTGTATGATGTTAAGTATGCAGGTCATGTGGTTGAAAGTGTACTTCAGGAGGTATCATTCTATAGAAGATGACAACTGGCCCACCATCAGGGATGAGGAATGCCCTAATCAGACAAATAGGTAATTCTTCTATTCCTCCTTCAACAATGCTCTAATAATATGATATGATATATAACTGTGTGATGTTTTAGGATGGACTGTGGCATGTTCGTGATAAAATTTGATGAGCATCTCATTAAGAGGATGCTGTGGAATTTCGATCAAAGAGACATCCCAAGATTCAGATGTGAATATGCTGTGAAGATCCTTAAAATATCCAAAGTGAGACTGCTATGAATGGAAATGAATGTTTGTTTTGGATGTATATCAAGTTTTTTGAATAAACAACAATGTTATTAAGTAAATATTGTGAATGATGTAGTTGGGTTGTGAATGAATATTGTGAATGTTTATCATGTGAATGATATAGTTTTGTTATTAGTTGATGTTATGAATAGAAGTATTATGACTGACAGATGTGTTATGAATGGAAAAATAGAAAATGTGTAATGAAATTCAGTAAAGTCAGTACACTACTAGTCCAACAGGTACACTGTTAGATACTATCCTTTCTACATTCATAATAGTTTAAGCATCATCGGATGAAGGAGCAGAAAATACTTTAAACATAAATACTTCTAAGCACATAGGATCATATGGCTTAATATAAATAAAACAAATGTTCATACAAATAAACAAGGATATTTAATACAAATAAAGTATGATACTTAATACAAATAAAGCAGGATAATACTATTTTAAGCAACAAGATTTCTGCATGTCTTCTATTATGTCCAAAGCCTTTACATCTTGAACAACGATACATTGTCACTGCGTCTGGATCTGCTTGTGACTCGATCCAATTTTTCTTCTTCCTCCCCGGCCTGATCTTGATTAATGGAGGTTTGATGATTATGTCACCTTCTTCCCCCTCTGTCCTCTGACTACCTAGTACTGGTAAGATTGCTGCGGCATAAGCTTTACGGTACAAATCTGTTCGAAAATAGTGTGAACAATACTCATATATAGAGTCATTTATCTTCCACACGGCGGCACATGCATGAAAACATGGCAACCCATATACCTGCCATCTTTTACATGTACAGGTGCGCTCAATAAGGTTTACTGCTTCGTTTCGCCTCCCATGAACCTCAAAATGTACTCCATCAGAACACCGTACCTGCAACCCATGACTATCGGGTTGGATCTTTTGCAATTTTTTCATGATAGATGGGCCCAAAAAATTCTGTTAATTGCTTGATTCATTGCGTTTGCGATACATCATATCCATCATTTGATCACGTATATGATCAACCATTTGGACTATTGGAAGATTACGGGCTTCAAGTATCCATGAATTGAATGACTTGGCACAGTTGGAGTACATCCTATAATTCATTCTCATCGTAGCATTAGAAGTCATACAATAAAGCATATGAAGCATTGTCATACAGTAGTAAAAATGATATATCATACACTATTATGGTTACTTAGTACAATGTTAACCAGTATGGGTATACTGGTAAATCCTACTAGTACACTGTTAGAATATAACTAAACCATTGGATCATCAAAACAAGTAGGGAAACAATTTACCTTTATCCTACATCTTCAGCATAGCTTTTTTCAGAAGTTATGAAAACATTAATCTGGATAAATTGGATCCACGCATCTTGTGAATGTCATACATAGTCTCAACATCATCATTGTTCACAAGAGTCGTTCACATATTTGCTTGAACGGGAATGTCGTACTTCAAAATGACTTTCGGCGCATCGAACTTTCATCTTTCACATAATTTACTTACAATATCTGAAAGTGTTGTAGTTCTACTAACATGAACTACTTGTGTTTCTCCGTTGTAGGAACAAAATGTCATTAGGGTATCCATGTATAAATTCAAATATTCTATAAAAATGAATCATTTGTTCAGTCTAAGAACAGTATGAATTGTGTTACATACAATATTAATGCCACATACACATTGTGTATCAACTAAACGTAAAACAATCAGACTCTACACTGAGTACACTGTTAATTTTTCTGGGTACATTGTTAATTTATCTGGGTACATTGTTAGTTTATCTGGGAACAACATAATTGCATCTCTGTATAACAGTCAGAATTATATGAATAGTATCAGTTGACATGAATGCTATATCTGCGTTTTATACTGTAACATAAATTCAGAACCAAAAGCAATGTCATTGTTATTTACAATCTCTTTTATTAGAGAATTATGATTCTCCATACCTATTTGTAACTCGCGATTCCTTCACTTCCGTCGTGAGTTTTCAATGGAGAAGAAGAAAATTGGATGGTTCAACCGCAGTTTGTAAATCGATTTGTAGGTGCGATTTAGGGTGTTGGAGACTAGATTTTTAGTGGTTCAGCTGTCATAGTCATGGGAGGGTGTTCAATGCAACTTAGGGTTTTAATGGAGTGTTCGGAGGGTTGGGGAAGAAGAAGGGGAGGGAAAAACTAATTGTTGAAGGGGTATATTGGGTATGCTAACAGGAGGAAGCAAACGGCAGCTGTTAGTTTGGATCTAAAAATAATTAAATCAGGAGTTAGGGACCTAGAAATATCCTTAAAAGGTCCAGGGACCTAAAAATAATGAGGGATGGGCTGGGGACCTCTAATTAATTTCCCCTTTATATATAAAAAATATATTGGACAAATTATATTTTTTTTTATAAAAAAAGCATAAGATGTAAGGTCTCCAAACATGGTTGAACATATAATTTTTCAAAGAAAAATCTCTCTCCCCCTCTCTCTGAGCATTGGCTGATAGGGAATCTTTTTCTTCTGGGCATTTAGCCGCCTCTTCTAGACTTATTAGTCTTTGATTTCATGAGCTAGTGCATGAGAACCTTCGAATACGTCTGTATTCGAATTGGATGAAATATTATTTCAATTATATTATTTGAAAAAAAAAAACTTTAAAGATTTGAATGAAATATTATTTGAATTATCAGACTCAAATACATGTACGAATATCACGCGTAATAAGTAAGTGTTATACATTATATTGATAATGAGATATCCCATGAATATTATATTATATTATATATATTTATTTTCAAACATGTTGAATATGATTATATTTATATATATATAATCATTTATTTAAATTTAGATGTTGCATTTTTAATTATATCTATGAATATTCTCCCTATTCTATCAGTTTTCATGTTTTTTTTTCTTTTTTGAAAAAAGAAAGATTTTGTTACTGTGATTTTAATTATTGCTCAATTTGTTTTATAAAACAATACATCTAGTCATGTGTGTAGCCTCGTCTTTAGCCCCCGTCCATTTTGATATTTTTAAAGCATATATTTTCTAACGAATTACATATTGTTATGAAAAGTTAAACACGGACCTAGATAAATTAGTTTTTTTTTTTTTTTGAAGGGTCATACACTTTACTATTAAAGTATATATATTGTCCTATGGCGATATACATCCCACTAGTAGAGTATGTGTGTGTGTCTATATATATATATATATATCATTTATTTAAATTCAGATGTTGTGTTTCTAATTACACGTATCTATGCATATTCTCTGTATTCTATCAGTTTTTATGTTTTATTTTATTTTATTACATATAAAAATCACTAGTTGAGCATATAACCCCTAAAACATAATTTGATTTGTTTTTAACCACTAAAATTTATGAGCGAATTTGATTTTAACCACTAAAATTAATAAAAACTTAAGAACCCAGGTTAATTTTTCGTGACACAACATGACTGCATAAGCATGACTGCATGTGATGTGATGGAATGTCAATTCAACCATGAAGACTCGAATTGAAAAACAAAAGCATCTTACATCAAAACATTCAACACGTACTGGTCTTTTTCCTCGAAGGGCACATTTATCTGTGTATGACAGAAATTAAACTTTAGTAATTCCTTGGTGGGCTTCAAAATGAAATTGGACACATTTTCCTCGAAGGACACTTTTGTAGAACACATACTTCCCACTGCTATATATATGTGCATGGGGGTGGCCTTCAAAATTAATTTAGTAAACCATCTGTTACACACATTTATATTAAGGCAAAACAGAAGAGCTAGACATGGCCGGAGCAAGCAACATACTAGTTATCGGCGGCACCGGATACCTTGGAAGACGTATGGTGAGGGCCAGCGTCGCCTTGGGTCACCCTACATTTGTCCTCCTGAGGCCCGAGACGCTCGCCACCTCCGATCCTTCTAAACGAAAGCATATCAATGAGTTCCAATTGTTGGGGGTGAACATTCTCCAGGTAACATTTGTCCCTCATTATGATCATTGTATTCTTTTATGTCCTCCTCTTTATGATGAACACAAATATATCCATGAGATTTATCATGAAATACGAGCACTTATCCTCATTTTACTTTATATACATGAAATACGAGCGCTTTTATTATACCTGATTAAATGGATTGTGCTATTTTGAAAGTATTTGCGGATTGTCCATGGGGCTGTCACTACCAATATTCGTGCAAATATAATTGAGTGTTACGATGCACTATGTCACGTTGATAAGACAATGTCTTGTAAGATTTTTATGTATCATAAAATATATAGTATCATGTTTTATATAATAAAACATTTACTTTCATAAAAATAAGATACATGTGATCTAATGATCATATAAATATAATTATAAGAAGTAAAAAAATTACCTGTTTCATTTATACGTGTATAAAAAGTAAAAAAATATAGTCCCACTTAACATATATTAATGCTTGCATGAACAGGGTGATTTCAACGACCACACTTAACATATATTAATGCTTGCATGAACAGGGTGATTTCAACGACCACAACAATCTCGTACGTTGCATGAAACTTGTGGACGTCGTAGTCTCAGTACTGTCAGCTGATGTCCACCACGAACAATACAAGATCATAAAAGCCATCAATGAAGCAAAAGCCATCAATGAAGCTGGCAACATCAAGGTACCTCCTATCTCAAAAACTATGTTAATAATAATATTCTATTTATTCTTAATTTCAATTTTATTTTTCATCTCAAAGTTAAAGTATGCAAAGGACAATTGTAAGAGAAACAAACTGATATATTTGTGAAAAATATTGAAATACTATTTTATCTTTTATAGAGGTTTTTGCCGTCGGAGTTCGGATTCAATGTTGACAGGGTGACCGTGCTGCCGCCGGGCAAATTCGTTATGGACATAAAAGTTCAGATCCGGAGGGCAATCGAGGAGGCGGGAATCCCCTACACCTTCGTCGCTGGGAACTCCTTTGCGGAGTATTTCATTGATGTCTTAATACGTCCACATGAAAATAAAGATACAATCACTGTCTTTGGCACTGGCAAAACCAAAGGTGCGTTTGGAATCTAATTTAATTAGTTTTTCAGATAATTCAAGATTCCTTAATAATTGTTTCTTTATAACTAAAAACTGTTTTTCACTTTTATAAAAAAAAAGGCTGGGTTCATGGTGTGGAAAGATGTAATCCACTAATCAAAGAAGTGCTAGCTGCATGTACATGGTTATAACAACCTGCTACATATATATTTCCCAATGTACAGGGGTCTTGAACCTGGAGGAAGATATAGCAGCTTATGCCATCAGAACAGTAGACGATCCGAGAACGGTGAACCGGGTCGTCGTTATCCGGCCTCCGAAGAACATAGTTACCCAATTCGAACTGATTGAACTATGGGAGAAGAAGACTGGAAAGACATTCAAGAAGATCTACCTCCCTGAAGAAGAGATGGTCAGACTCTCTGAGAGTAAGAAAAACATTCACTAGCATTACATTCTTCTTCTTTTTTTCTTCTATAAATTATTCTCCCATAAAATTAATTTTCCAGTTTCTTTGAGAAGCTATTTTGAAATGACATTTCAGGCTTTCCAATGAATCACTCAAACTTGGAGAATGTTTGGAAACAATAGTTTGTTGTTTGATATTCTTCTTCTTCTTCTTTGGTGTTGCAGCGTTGCCGGAGCCAGACAACATACGTGTTGCGATAGTGCATAACGTCTTCGTGAACGAGTCGGCGGCGGTTCTTGAATTGGGAGAGGAAGAACTGGAGGCCTCCGCATTGTATCCGGACTACAAATACTCAACCATGGATCGTTTGATTGATAGGATGACCGCCAACCCACCAAAAATCAAGCCAGCATTGCTTCCAAGCAGTACACAGCACCAATATTGATTGGTGATGTCTGTGGTTACTGTCTACCATTCATGTCCATGTCCACACCATTTATTTATTTAACTAGTTTGTATTTGGTTGATCTATCCAGCTTACTGAGAGGTCTGGTTTAGTTTTGCTTATGTTGATGGAAAAAGATTTAATAAAAATAAAAGACACACCGTCTACTATGAATTGGATGGATGTTATATTAACAAATTTTGTTGTACGTAATTATTTTTTCTACATTTAATTCTTGTAATAAGCATTGAAATACACTTCTTTTGAGAAATAAAGAGTCATTATTTGTGATGAACAGTTGTGTTATTCTGTATGAAAAATCGATATTTGTCAAAGGCTACTAAATCCAACAGTTGTGTAGGGCCTATACGTTTCGAGCTAGATTTCATCATGATTGGGATCATACAGAACTCAAAAGTAATCTGAATTGTACTCAAAGTAATCTGAATTGTTTATGATATTATATTCTATGATAAATCCAACAATGAATCCAACACCACCCGAAATTGAAGCACATAAATTAAAATTATAGGCTTATGTTTGGAAACCTAATTGTTAGAATCAGAGAAAACAAATAATAATGAGACATAATTCTATTAAAACATGACAGCCTTTTATATATAATAGTACAAGATCTAATACATGTGTAACACAGTAATACACGTGTAACATAATAATAATACAATACACATGTAATCTAACACCTCCTCTCAAACTCAAGATGGATCAAACAACGTGAGTTTGCGAATGAGAGACTAAAACCGAGGAACGATCTGCTCAGCAGAGGAAATGTGCGTAAGTGTCTGAGCAAGGAAGTGCTGACTGATGAAATGACAATCAATATGAATATTTTTCTATCCTCTCATGAAAAACCGGATTGCTGACAATTTGAATAACACTCCGATTATCACAGTAAAGTTTCGTATCAAGGTTCGTATCAAGGGTCCAACGGTGCCGTATCAAGGTTCCAATGCCGAGTTCATGATGTTGATGTCGAGTTTGTGCAGAAGAAGAAGTTGAAACAATGCAACATAGAGATGGAGTTCTAAACCGAGGCAAGGTGATGTCCGAGGTGGTTTAAGTAAAAAGCGAGTCCAGGTATTCGGAGCTTGCGAACGCGTGGTGTGCTTGTTCAAGGTGGAGTCCAGATCCTTCTTGAAAGATGTACACAGAGATGGCGTTCGGAACCCGAGCAAGGTGATGTCCCAGGTGGTTTAGGTAAAAAGCGAGCGAGTCCAAGTATTCAGAACTTATGAGCGCGTCCTATGCTTTGTTCAAGGAGGAGTCCAAATCCTTCTTCAAAGACGTACATAGAGATGGCGTTTTGAATCCGGGTAAGGTGATGTCCCATGTGGTTCAAGTAAAAAGTGAGTCCAGGTATTTAGAGCTCACGGGCATGTGGTGTACCTTGTTCAATGTAGAGTCCAGATGATCCTTCTTCAAAAACACACATGGAGCATGCGACAAATTCATGTGATTTCCAAGTCAAGATCCTGACTTGAAGATGCGGTGATGCAGACTTTCGGAGGAAGAAAAATTCTACCACGTACAGAGCGAGGTGGAGACATTAACAGAAATCTTCAACGTGTTCATGGAAGTCGGAGTTTACTATATTCGAGTCAAGGAGGAGATTGTTGAGATTATGTCACGATCCAATGTATAGTATCAACATCGAATGACAATGATGAAATCATATTAAGGTAGGCACTTAATTAGTAAATTAGTTAAGATTTGATCTTAATTAAGATATAAAGTGAATCTCTTAAAATCAGATAAACAAATTTATTTATTATAGATTTGTTTGTTAGGGGATTACTTGGAGATGAAGTTATCTATCTATGTAAATGTCATCTAGGGTTCCAGGGTAAAAGTTGGATTGACAGAAAAAATATAGAGATCCATAAGAGAAATGTTGATAGAAACTCCATAAGAGGGTTTGTAAGACTATGTATTTTTATATCTCAACTATTAGAGTGGATTCTCTGTTTTCGCCTCATGGATGTAGGCCTATGCCGAACCACGTATTTTTGTGTTTTTCGTGTGATTGTATTCCGCTCTTGTGTTTGATCTCAGGTTTTATTGATCGCTTCCTCGAATTGTTTCCGAACATAGTTTCAAACTCCTGGTGGTCCATCAGCATTCTTAATACCAGTAGTCTTTCTCAATAGCTATAACCACTTTTACATATACCCAAAAAAAAAGAGCTAATTAATGTTAAATTACATGCGTATAGTATTCATATTGTATTACACGTGTATTACTGTGTTTCACGTGTAATAGGTCTTGTATCATTATATAAAGGGCTTTGTCCCTCTCTTAATGAATGAGGTCATATTATTCTTTTTTTCCAAAAGTCTAACATGGTATCAGAGCCCCTTTAAGACCTCAAATAATTTATTTATTTTTCGACTCTTTGTTGAGATCGTCGTTGTTCGTCGTCATCGTCGTCCGTGCGTGCGTACGTCCGTTGTTCGCGACGTCGTCGTCATCGTCATCGTCGTCCGTGCGTTCGTGCTCATCCGAGCGGCAGCCCCGTCCGCGCCCGTCCGCCCATCCGCATTGTCCGCGCTGCAGCCGTCACCGCACTGCAGCGTGCCTGTCCGAGCAGATCCTGGAACGCGCGCCGTACGCATCCCCGCCTGTGCCCGGAAGACCCAGCCCCAGCCGCGCAGTCGTGCACGGCAAGATCCCGGAATCAGCGCGACCCGTGCCCGGCAAATCCAGCCGCGATCCCGGATTCGGTGCGATTCGCGGACGAGCGCAGATTCGCGCTATCGTGCGCGGATTTCGCGCTAGCGTGAGCCGCAACCCACTTGCCCAGTCCACTTGCGCGGCCCACTTGCCCGACCCACTTGCCCGACCCACCTGCCCATCTGCCCGGCCCACCTGCCCGGCCCCGGATCCAATTACCCGGATCCGTTTGCTCGGCCCACCTACCGTCCAATTGACGCCGGCAACCATCCGTCCCACCCGCCGCCGTCCGTCAGTCGCCGGCCGCCGGCCGACAACCGTCCGGCCAACGTCTGACAACCGTCCGGCCGCCGTCCCTTGCCGTCCGGCAGGCCGCCGTCCGCAGCCGTCCAGCCTTGTTTTTTTATCGCGTTTCTTTCCTGGACTGTTACGACTTCGTTCGGACTCCGAATCGAGTCATCCAGGTACTCATTTTGTTCAGTTTTTCATCGTCTACGCATTCATATATATTTCGGGTTCATTTGAGATACTTTGATTATGTCTTTATCTAAAAATCCATCTGACCCGGATCCCACTTTGACGGTCAACACTGCTGTTAAACTACCCGTCTCTACGGACTCATTTGAGCCCCTTCGTGATGTTCTTCCGAATTCAACTGATTTTCTTTTGAGCTCCGTAGAAAATTGGTCATCCTGGCATGCCACTGTGAAGAGCACCCTCAGTTCACGTGATTTATTCGGCCACCTTGATGGTACAATTGCTGTGCCACCGTCTGATTCTCCAGCATATATCTCATGGCGGAGACGTGATCAGCGTGCCTCTTCTTATGTGATCAACTCTGTTGATCGTTCTCTTCGTGCTGATCTCAGTATATTCGATACGGCAGCAGAGATTTGGGCGTCTCTTCTTGAACGCTTTGTGGAGAAAAGTGGCGCCCGAGAGTATCAATTACTTGCTGAGGTTCAGACAATTGTTCAGGGAGATCTTTCTGTCACCGATCTATACAATCGCATGCGCACCTTTTTTCGTGAACTACGAAATCTTAAGCCGGGTCCACGTGCATCTCTAGCTGAGCGAGCTGCCTTTTGTGACCGTCGTGAACTCTATCAGTTCCTTATGCTCTTCGTCCTGAATATTCCGCGTTGTCTGGACAGTTGATTCATCGAGATCCTTTACCACGCTTAGAGGTTGTTTTAGCGGAAATTGTTGCCGAGGAGACTCGTCTTCGCACTGTAGCATCACGACAGACTACTTCCTCGACCATGTATTCTGGAGTTTTGGCTGCTACCTCTCCTGCTATTCCTCCTGCAACCTCATCACGTCCTACAATTGTTGGGATCTTCATCCAGAGAAACGCCCGGTTACTCGTATGCCACAGCAAGCCTCTCAAGGTCGTGGTCGTGGCCGTGGTCCAGTTCACCGTCGTCCCACTGCTGCTGTTGCTACCACCACTGCACCAGGTTTGCCTACTTCTGATCAGCTTGACACCTTGATCAAACAGCGACTTGAGCAGCTCTTACAGCAGCATCCACCTCGGTCTGAGTCTACTGCTCCCTCAGCCTTCTCTTCCACTCCGGGTACTTCTGTCTCTTGGATTTTTGATTCTGGTGCATCCCATCATATGACACCTAATAGTTCTATACTTACTGCATGTTCACCTGCTCCTGCTCATTTGCCTCCGATTCATACTGCTGACGGTTCCGCTTTAGTTATCACCCAGTGTGGATCTATCACCACCACCTCAGATCCCACTGGTCGTCTTTCCATTCCATTTGTTTTACATGCGCCGGATCTATGCATGAACCTTATTTCCATTAGTCGGCTTTGTGATTCCGGTCTGATCGTTTCTTTCACTTCCTCTGGTTGTTTTGTGCAGGATCCACACTCGGGGCGGAGGATTGGCGTTGGTCGTAGAGTCGGTGGATTGTACTTCGTGGAGTATCTGCATCTCCCTGTTCCAGATCCCTCTGTCTTCTGTGGTACCGTCACTTCTAATGCCGATTTGTGGCATAGAAGGTTAGGTCATGTCTCTGAGTCTCGCCTTAAAGGCCTTTTTGAGTCTGGTGTGTTAGGATCTACTTCTTTTTCTCCTTTGTCTGTGTGTGAGGGCTGTAAATTGGCCAAACCTGTGGCCTTACCTTTTAGTTCTAGTAATAATCAGTCCACCAGTCCTTTTGAGTTAGTGCATTCTGACATTTGGGGTCCTGCTCCCGTACATTCTCTGAGTGGTTTTTCTTATTATATTAGCTTCATTGATGATTATTCTCGCTTTACGTGGATTTATTTACTACGTAATCGCTCTGAGGTTGCTCACATTTATGATGTTTTTACTACCATGATTCACACCCAATTTCAGACTCGCATTAAAACCTTTCGCTCTGATTGTGCCAAGGAATATATTTCTTCTACAATGCGCTCTCTGATTCAATCACATGGCACAATCTTTCAGCAGTCTTGTCCCTACACTCATGAACAGAATGGTGTTGCCGAACGTAAACATCGTCACATTCTTGAGACCACTCGCTCTCTTCTACTGTCATCATCTGTTCCACAACATTTCTGGGCTGAGGCTGCCCTTCTCTCTGTTCATCTCATAAATATCACTCCCTCTACAGTTCTCTCTGGCATGTCCCCTCATGAACGCCTCTATTCTTCACGTCCTAACTACAGTCGTCTTCGAGTTTTCGGTTGTACGTGTTATGTTCTTCTTCCTCCACATGCTCGTGACAAGCTCTCTGCTCGGTCTGTTCGATGTGTTTTCTTAGGGATAAGTTTCGAGCATAAGGGGTATCGTTGTTATGATCCCGTGGGTCATCGTTTCTGGTTCGCTCGTCATGTCTCATTTGTTGAGGATGTTCCCTATTTTTCGTCTACGTCCCGTGAGTCCACTTCTCCTACGTCTCCCTCAGTTCAGCCTTGTCCTGTTTTTGAGTCTCTTCCCCTTCCTGAATCACCTTCTAGTCCTTCCCTGGTTGAGCCTTCTCCGATAGAGTGTGACTCTCTGTCTTCCTCTCCCAGTTCTACTGCAGATACTTCTCCTGGTGCTTCGTCTCCTGCGCCTGACGCCCCTCTCCCGGCCGTGGATCCGAGCAGTGGCGCTCGCTATCCTTAGCGCGAGCGTCGTCCGCCTGCCCGTTTCAGTTTTGATAGTGGACCCCCTGATCAGTTTGGTTTTGCCACAGTCAGCTCTTATTCTCCACAACTTCAAGCTTTTCTTGCAGCTATTCATACACATCGGGAGCCTAAATCTTATCAAGAGGCAGTTCAGCACCCTGAGTGGCGACAGGCCATGGATGAGGAGTTTCAGGCGTTTCAGGAGACTCATATGTGGGATATCGTTCCTCTTCCCACTGGCGTTGAGCCTATCAGTTGTAAATGGATTTTTAAGGTCAAACATCGACCTGATGGATCCATTGAACGACACAAGGCTCGTCTGGTTGCTCGTGGTTTCACACAGGAGTATGGGATTGATTATGAGGAGACTTTTGCCCCTGTTGCACAGAAGACCACCGTTCGCACTCTTCTTGCAGTTGCTGCGACTCGTCATTGGCCGCTCTTTCAGATGGATGTGAAGAATGCCTTTCTTCATGGGGATTTATCAGAGTTGGTCTACATGCACCCACCTCCTGGTCTTCGTACTCCTCCCCAACATGTCTGTCGTCACCGGCGTGCTATATATGGTCTTAAACAGGCTCCTCGTGCATGGTTTGAGCGTTTTCGCAGTGTTATTCTATCAGCTGGGTTTGTTGAGAGTTCTCTAGATCACTCTTTGTTTCTGCGATCATCATCTCAAGGTCGGGTGATTCTACTTTTATATGTGGATGATATGATCATCACTGGTGACGACTCAGCTGGTATTACTCTTGTTCAGCGCCACCTCAGTAGTCAGTTTCAGATGAAGGATCTCGGTACTCTTCGCTACTTTCTAGGGCTAGAGATTGCTCAGAGTAAGCGGGGGATTCTTCTCTCTCAGCAGAAGTACACAGCAGATATTATTGATCGTGCCGCTATATCTGACACTCGCCGTGCTGACACACCACTTGAGCTTCATGTAAAGCTACG
Source organism: Acorus calamus (assembly GCA_030737845.1). Taxonomy (NCBI): domain Eukaryota; kingdom Viridiplantae; phylum Streptophyta; class Magnoliopsida; order Acorales; family Acoraceae; genus Acorus; species Acorus calamus. The sequence goes on along the minus strand of CM060858.1, from coordinate 18,684,193 downwards.
TCCTACTGATGGTGAGCTCCTTCCAGATCCTACACGATACAGACAGATCGTGGGACAGCTAGTGTATCTCTGCATTACCAGACCTGATATTGCTCATGCAGTCAGTATAGTTAGTCAGTTCGTCTCTGCTCCTCGTTCGGTTCACTATAGTGCTCTCATAAGGATCCTTAGATACTTACGTGGGACTATTACCAGATCACTCTATCTGTCATCATCTTCATCTCTGGTTCTTCGAGCTTACACTGACGCTGATTGGGCAGGAGATCCGACTACTCGTCGATCCACTACTGGTTTTTGCATATTTCTTGGAGACTCTCTTATTTCCTGGCGCAGCAAGAAACAAGATGTTGTTTCTCTTTCCAGCACAGAAGCCGAGTATCGAGCTATGGCCATCACGACCAAAGAGATTGTTCATCTCAGACGTCTCTTGGTCGATCTTGGAGTTGATGTTACAGGTCCTACTCTACTTTACTATGATAATCGGAGTGCTATTCAGATTGCTAGCAATCCAGTTTTTCATGAGAGGACTAAGCATATTGAGATCGATTGTCATTTTGTTCGTCAGCACTTCCTTGCTCAGACACTGACGCTTCCGCACATTTCCTCTGCTGAGCAGATCGCAGACTTCTTTACGAAGTCTCATCCAGTTCCCAGATTCTTGTCTCTCATTCGCAAACTCACGTTGTTTGATCCACCTTGAGTTTGAGCGGGGGTGTTAAATTACATGCGTATAGTATTCATATTGTATTACACGTGTATTACTGTGTTACACGTGTAATAGGTCTTGTATCATTATATAAAAGGCTCTGTCCCTCTCTTAATGAATGAGGTCATATTATTCTTTTTTTCTAAAAGTCTAACAGACAGAAAATTAGAAGAGCACTGATGGAGAAGTGACAGGTGGCATGTTTTTGAATGAATTATATGTAAGATTTTCCTATCAAATTAAATTACTTCGATTGTCTAATTCCGTGTCAAATTCTTCTGACATCCCAATTTTTGCACAAGACACCGGGATATCACAAAATCAATCTCTCTCTCTCTCTCACACACGGATACATTTAGCCGCCTCATCTTTTGTGTATTTTCAAATCTACATATATCTTTCATGAGCACAAGAAAACTTACTTCATTTGTTCTCTTCTTTTTTTCCACAGTATTTGGTCCTCAATATTGACTTTTATTTGTCATCAGAATTCTATTTCGACTATGTCTCCATTTTTTTTAAGCAAGTTAGATATTTATTATCCGAATTCATTTCTGAAAATCGACTTATAAACTCCATTAAATGACATATATATATTATGTTAAAATGGATTCAATTATTTAGTTTTACACGTACTATAATACGTCAGTCTAGACTATGGTATCCGTATTAAAAATATTTGTATCCAATGTGTATTATATTACTTTATATACATATTTATTTATATTCACATAAACATATTAGAAATATGATTTTGAAAGAAAAATATATAGAATAATAATATAAATATAATTAACTATTCAAATAATATTCAAATTTGTATATTTAATTTAACATAACTTTTTTTATTTGATCTTCAGTAGAACGCTCTCTTCCCGTCAATCCTACTTGTATGGTGGGGTCCCCGCAAAAAAATTCTTGGGCTTTAGTAAGTGGAATGATTTTGACAATGGAGTGTAATAGGATCTGAAAGAGATTGTTCATATTTTTTAGTCTTGATTGATGGCTCGACTTGGATGGCTCAGTAGATGATTATTATTATTAATCATTATTAAACAAACCACTGAAATAAAATTCTTCAAAAATCCAATTTAATGACCCAACTTGGCTGCAATGGATCAATACTTGTTGGAATCACATTTGACCCACTATTGAAACACAACCATCCAAACAACAACGGTCTATTCTCGATATACAATTTTGTCTGTAACAAGGAAAAAAATACACTAGCGAATTCTTGGTGGGTTTGAACAGTTAGGACACGAAAAAGATGGCTAAGAAGGTCACCCTTGTGGTAGTAAAACATTTCCATCTCAACCATACTATAAATATTTCAATATATATATATAATACATGGAAAAAATCGATATGACTCCGTAGAAAGTTAGCTAAATTGATTTTTAGTCCATGTAAAATTAAAAAATCATTACAGGTATCTATTTATTAGAAAAATATCATTTCAATCATTACTTTCACCATAACTAACAAGTTGCATGGTTAATCCAAACTACACATTAGAAGTTACAGGAATGTTATCACCCTTTATTTGTGAAAAATTGATATAGCTCCTAAAAACTTATGAAAATCGAAAAAGGTACCTATAAAATCAGTAAATCTCTTCAGGTCTCTATCTTATTAGATAATATTTATTTTAGTCATTTTCGTAACTGAAACTAACAAAATTTGTGGTTGTCTATAATCATACATGATAAATTATTGTAATACTTTTTAAAATTTACTTGATAAATTACTATAATTCACTAATAAGATTTATGGTTGACTTTAAGGAGATTTAATGATTTTACATGGAAAATATTCATAAGTTTCCAGAGAGTTATATCGGCTTTTTCCTCTCTTTTTTTATTGTTGGTGACTTTAGGATAGTAGAAGAATTTTCAAGAAAATGTATGAGCATTTTTGTCATGAAAAGGACAAAATCAGATTTTTCATAATTTGAGAGACTTATTTGAATGTATTTATTGGAGCAATTTAACTCACGGATTAAATCAGTTAACCAAACATACTTTCTGGGACCTGTGATGATTATCCAATATTACAGGGGCTAAAATCAATTTAACTAACTTTTCAAGGATCCGCCATGACATGATCAGTTAGAAGGATATTGGTCATCGGTAGCACCGGCTACCTTGAAAGACACTAGTTAAGGCGTAGTAAGAAACAAGATGTTGTTTCTCTTTCCAGCACAGAAGCCGAGTATCGAGCTATGGCCATCACGACCAAAGAGATTGTTCATCTCAGACGTCTCTTGGTCGATCTTGGAGTTGATGTTACAGGTCCTACTCTACTTTACTATGATAATCGGAGTGCTATTTAGATTGCTAGCAATCCAGTTTTTCATGAGAGGACTAAGCATATTGAGATCGATTGTCATTTTGTTCGTCAGCACTTCCTTGCTCAGACACTGACGCTTTCGCACATTTCCTCTGCTGAGCAAATCGCAGACTTCTTTACGAAGTCTCATCCAGTTCCCAGATTCTTGTCTCTAATTCGCAAACTCACGTTGTTTGATCCACTTTGAGTTTGAGCAGGGGTGTTAAATTACATGCGTATAGTATTCATATTGTATTACACGTGTATTACTGTGTTAGACGTGTAATAGGTCTTGTATCATTATATAAAAAGGCTCTGTCCCTCTCTTAATGAATGATGTCATATTATTCTTTTTTTCTAAAAGTCTAACAAGAGAAAATTAGAAGAGCACTGATGGAGAAGTGACAGGTGGCATGTTTTTGAATGAATTATATGTAAGATTTTCCTATCAAATTATATTACTTCGATTGTCTAATTCTGTGTCAAATTCTTCTGACATCCCAATTTTTGCACAAGACACCGGGATATCACAAAATCAATCTCTCTCTCACACACGGGTACATTTAGCCGCCTCATCTTTTGTGTATTTTCAAATCTACATATAAATATTGACTTTTATTTGTCATCAGAATTCTATTTCGACTATGTCTCCATTTTTTTAAGCAAGTTAGATATTTATTATCCGGAAAATCGACTTATAAACTCCATTAAATGACATATATATATTATGTTAAAATGGATTCAATTATTTAGTTTTACACGTACTATAATACGTCAGTCTAGACTATGGTATCCGTATTAAAAATATTTGTATCCAATGTGTATTATATTACTTTATATACATATTTATTTATATTCACATAAACATATTAGAAATATGATTTTGAAAGAAAAATATATAGAATAATAATATAAATATAATTAACTATTCAAATAATATTCAAATTTGTATATTTAATTTAACATAACTTTTTTTATTTGATCTTCAGTAGAACGCTCTCTTCCCGTCAATCCTACTTGTATGGTGGGGTCCCCGCAAAAAAATTCTTGGGCTTTAGTAAGTGGAATGATTTTGACAATGGAGTGTAATAGGATCTGAAAGAGATTGTTCATATTTTTTAGTCTTGATTGATGGCTTGACTTGGATGGCTCAGTAGATGATTATTATTATTAATCATTATTAAACAAACCACTGAAATAAAATTCTTCAAAAATCCAATTTAATGACCCAACTTGGCTGCAATGGATCAATACTTGTTGGAATCCCATTTGACCAACTATTGAAACACAACCATCCAAACAACAACGGTCTATTCTCGATATACAATTTTGTCTGTAACAAGGAAAAAAATACACTAGCGAATTCTTGGTGGGTTTGAACAGTTAGGACACGAAAACGATGGCTAAGAAAGTCACCCTTGTGGTAGTAAAACATTTCCATCTCAACCATACTATAAATATCTCACTATATATATATAATACATGAAAAAAATCGATATGACTCCGTAGAAAGTTAGCTAAATTGATTTTTAGTCCATGTAAAATTAAAAAATCATTACAGGTATCTATTTATTAGAAAAATATCATTTCAATCATTACTTTCACCATAACTAACAAGTTGCAAGGTTAATCCAAACTACACATTAGAAGTTATAGGAATGCTATCACCCTTTATTTGTGAAAAATTGATATAGCTCCTAAAAACTTATGAAAATCGAAAAAGTACCTATAAAATCGGTAAATCTCTTCAGGTCTCTATCTTATTAGATAATATTTATTTTAGTTATTTCCGTAACCGAAACTAACAAAATTTGTGGTTGTCTATAATCATACATGATAAATTATTGTAATACTTTTTAAAATTTACTTGATAAATTACTATAATTCACTAATAAGATTTATGGTGGGCTTTAAGGAGATTTAATGATTTTACATGGAAAATATTCATAAGTTTTCAGAGAGTTATATCGGCTTTTTCCTCTCTTTTTTTATTGTTGGTGAATTTAGGATAGTAGAAGAATTTTCAAGAAAATGTATGAGCATTTTTGTCATGAAAAGGACAAAATCAGATTTTTCATAATTTGAGAGACTTATTTGAATGCATTTATTAGAGCAATTTAACTCATGGATTAAATCAGTTAACCAAACATACTTTCTGGGACCTGTGATGATTATCCAATATTATAGGGACTAAAATCAATTTAACTAACTTTTCAAGGATCCGCCATGACAGGATCAGTTAGAAGGATATTGGTCATCGGCAGCACCGGCTACCTTGAAAGACACTACGTAAGGGCCTCAGGCCCGTGATGCTCGCCTCCCCCGGTCCTTCTACATGAGAGCTGATTGAAGAGTTTGAATCAATGGAGTTGAACATTGATCACCATAACCTTTTTCCCTCCAATGTCTTGTATAATGATCAATATGTCACTTTTTATTCCCTATGCAGTGGGTGATGAATACAAAAAAAATATTTGTATGAGATTTTATCGTAGGGTATTATAAATGCATTAAATATGAGAGCCAAAAGTCTTGCATATCTCGAGGATGCTGATTTGACTGACCTCTTGCCACATTAATGGAGTTTTTTGCATGCTTAGAGTAATATGATCAAATATTTGAAAACTATCCCACTTGGAAACACCCTCCTTAAGCCAAGCCACTCTAAATGCAATCCTAGACTATACATAGGTGATCCCAAGAACCTCTTTCTGAAAAGAAAATTAATAGCATGCCTTGATTTGAATGATTAAAATCCCCCCCCCCCCCCCCCCCCCCTCCAAGCTAAGCCAAAATGCAATGAGTTAAGGAAAAGAAAATTAATAGCCATTTTGATTATCTGCATGCCAACTGAGCAATCTTTCTAAAAATCAAAGAAGACTGCATCTTATGCTCATTTAAAATTGTCTCCCACATCAAAGCATGAGTTTGGCATCCATTTTAACATTTGAACGTCAAAAAACTATTTAAAATAAAGAAAATTGCCCCCTCATGCCCATTTAAAAATTGTCCTCTCATATATTATGAATACTTTGAAGATGGATGGTGCTTTCTAGCTCACTTGAAATGTATGTTGTTTTATTAATCTTTTTTGTGACATGATATCGATTTTCAAATAATTTTCAAATTATTCAACCATAATTTTAATAATTTTATTTTTCTTTTTAAAAGCAATAATATCTATGCATTCATGTAGATCAAGATATGTGAATTCGTGTATCTTCTAACATGTCCTTAAATTATGATATTTATCCTCCAAGCCTTGACACTTTACTAAACCAGTTCTTATGGGCTAGCTCCCATGACATGTAGTAGCTAGCTAGTTCACAGTTAGTTTCAACTCATATTGGTCTACTTTTCTAATATTAGTGGTATTTCTCTATAACTGTAACCACCTTTATATGTATATAAAAATTGATAAAATGCACATAATTAAGCTATCTCCAGCCCTTACTCAAACCTATATCCAAATTACACTTAAAATTTGAGTAAAAGCTTCCACAACAAGAAACTTGACATTTCCCGATGGCCCTAATCCGTCGCTGTAGAGTTTCCGCGAACGGACATAAGCCGTCACAGGGCCGTTGGCATTGAGGGTGTCGCGAAAAAGTATGCGACGGACTTCGTCCATCGCAGGTGCTATATTTAGCGACGGACTAAATCCATCCTGGTTTTCGTATTTAGCGACGGACAAAATCCGTCCTGGTTTCTATATTTAGTGACGGACTAAATCTATCCTGGTTTCGGTATTTAGCGACGGTCTATATGGACATTAGTGACAACTAATTTCCGTCGCTTTTTCTATTAGCGACGGAAATTGTCCATCACATATACTATTTTAAATATCTTTTAGCGACGGACAGAATCCATCGAGATATATTTCACAAAACCTGTAGAATCTGATTGTCCTTTTTTTTTCAAACTCTGGATCTCCAAAATTTTTAATAAACTAAATCATTCAACTGAATTCAACATGAATTTGAGTATTCATTCACATTCAACCCATTCGATAACAAATTGGACACAATTTCATAAAACAAATATTATAAATCAAATCATACATTAACAATAAAAAAAAGTTTAACAATAGATTGCTCTCACTTAGAATAAATGTTGATCATTTCCGTACATACAAAGTTTAACTAACTAATGTGTAAAATCCGTCCAACCATGGATTGATTTTCGTTTTCTTCCTTTTACATTTGCCAAGTGGTGTCTTTATATACTCACACACGAAAGAGTAAAGAACCTGCAAGAAAGATATCAAAAATCATGTGAAAGAAATATAAGCCATAACAAGATATATATATAACATTCATGAGGTAGTCATTTGCCTTTGGCCCTTTCTTTGATTGTGAATATAGTATAGTAGTACCTTAACAACCCATTAGGGGTTGGATGCATTTGATTAACATCACAAAATTGTTGTACCTTAGGAAAGACCAAGTCCAGATCACTTGAAACAACAATAAGAAAATTTGATCCAACAGAAATTTATAAACAAGAGAACACACTTTTCCGTAATATTGATGCAACTATATCAACTCTTCTGCTATGATTGATTAGGTCAAGGTTTTACTAGTCATTAAACCAATGTCTCATACATCTAAATCTATTCAAAGGAAAAAGTTATATATACTTAAAACTCAACCTCTCACACTTCAAGCTATTAACAAAATACAACATATAAAATGACAATTTATACATAAACAACCCAAAGTAAATTTATCACAAAAAATATTTGGGTGCTCCAGTGTTTTCATAAGTTCCAGTGCAATTATAAAGGTTAATTTGTTGAATAGTAGATTACCTCATCGAATATATCTTGAACCCACATCAGAATGTCATGTATACCTGGTTCAGCTCCTGTTATTGCCAACAAACATAGTGGTAAAGCAGGGTATGCATTGCAAATATGTTAAGTAGATCCACGTATCTCGGATGCTATGAAAAACCATGGAAGACAAATGCATATCAATAGCAGAATTGTAGAATAGTTTGAAGAAACAAAAATTAAAGGACCTCTGTCATGTTCAAAACTGGAATTCAATTTATATTGTGATGAAATGGATTTTTAACATCAACATTTGAACTTTTCAACTGAGTGTGACTAAAAATTAATAGTATGATTAAAAAATGACTAAGTGGAAAGTCCAAAAAAAAACGAAACCATCTCTGTGTGAGGCAAAAATGAAACCACCTCATAAACCTCTAATGCTTCTCCTCATTGTCCTCTCATTTTTATCAAAATTCCCAACATCTTAATCAGATCATAAATTGTATGATTTCTTTAATTACGTAGAAATAAAATAAAAAAGCATACAAGAATTATAAAACAGTCCAAAAGCAATCACCTAGATAAAGTTGCAACAGTTGGCATTTTTTTATCAAAAAAGAGATGAAAACTGAAAAAGACAATAAAACTTATTATCATACCTCATCATGTCTTTCAAGTGATCCATCAACCTACACATTACACCAACAAGAGTAAAATTAATTTGATTAAGCAATCATAAACACAGGGCTCCATCATTAAGCAACCGTAACAACTCCCACAAAGTTCACTCCTAAATCCATCATATGATGCACATTTATAATTTGTCATTTTTATTTATTTCAGGCAATCCAACACATAAATTAAATATTAATAGACAAGGTTGATGAATACATTATCTAGAAGCCAAACAATGAGAATGCTTTAAATGATGATAATAGGCTTCTAGAATCACCTGATAAGAATAATGAGTATGAAGACCAATCGATGACATAAAACGAGTCTGAGATGGGTGTCTCTGCAAAACACAACATTGAAAAAAATGAAGGAATCATAAACAAGTCAGTACCTCATGTTACTAAGTCATGTAGAAACTCTATGGCATGTATTTGAGGAATCATGATTATAAAGAATGAATCAGAACCGGACTACTTAAGGGAAACAAATAACAAGTAGCTTGAGCATGAGTTAGATGTCTATAAAATGAATGATCAAATAATTAAATTAGAAGTGTCCTACAAAGAGTCATTAAATCGTTCTCATAACTTACTTTCATTAAAGGAGTGATGAGTGCTATTTTATTGTATAATTTTGTTCCATCCGGATGGCGAGAAGGATGAATCCAATTCCAGAAACATAATACAGAAAATGAAAGTAAATCCTGAACTAAAATAAAAAAATAAAATAATTAGAAAGCCCTCATATTAAAGGAGACGAAGAATCTGCATACAAAGGTTAATAAAATAAAACACCCTCAAAACAAAATCACCATATTAAAAGGGTGCTCCCCAATTCACACTACTCGAATCATGCATTGCCCATGATAATAGAAGGTGTCTCCTAATAACATAAACCCATATTGAGTGTTTATATTGCTGACAAAAAAATTAACAAAATATGGAACAACTTATCTGTACTGTACCAATGGTCTAACTTAGATGTAGGAGAATTCGAGATTAACAATCCTATGAGACCTTTTCTCCTCTATTTGATTTTTTTTTATGAAATAAGCATCAGCTATAAATTCATTATAATCAGTAGATAATTGTGAAACAAAAATAAAGTAAATCTTAAGCCGCAGAAGGACAACTAAGTAGTGAAATTTTCTCTAATGTCAAAACAAAGCAAAACAATTTGATTTGCTTGATCTATACAATTCAACCAATCTTCCATTTGTTGTCCAACAAATTCCCTCTTCTGCCCCCTCTGCACCTCTAATCCTTTCCTTTGGTTTCTCTTCCCCTTGCTCTGGCCCTAACTCCACGTCCCTTCTTATTTTTTATTTTTTCAATCCCATTTCAATCCACCAAAAATTTTGGGGCTGCTGTCCCTCCTTCAAAACCATAAAACACTAAAAAACCATTTTAGATCGGTATAAAAAAGCATCCTACCATGAATCATGTAACAAGCATATTTAGATCTCCTTTTCTTCAATTTATAAAAAAGGTATCCTAAACTGACGCCATAAAAATTCTAAAAGGGCAACATTCATCTGCAATACATCGTCGATGCAAGGCCTCGTGAGGGGGCTGTGGAGGGGATCTGTGAAGTGATCAGCAGCGAAGGGTGATACCAAAGGCAACAAGGAGGGAAACTGTCTGCAGAGGCGATCGGCGACGGGACCAGCGGGTATTGATTGCGGAGGGGGTCGTTGGTGGGATCAGATGTAGAAATTCAATCTCAGGTCTACCACTTCAAGAAGGGCCAACTAAGGATCGTCACTTCAAATGCAGCACCCCCCTCTGGAATAACCCCAATGATCATATTTTGGGGTTCTTCATCGAATTTATAAATAAAGCTCCTACAAGATGCTAAAGGGTTTGGAAGACAGCCGCAAAGAAACAAAGAAAAATGATAGGATCACCGACAAAGGAGGAACGACTCTAGAGGGGATTAGCGATTGGATTGGCGGCAACAGTTTTCATTTTTTGTTGTTGAAAAGGGGAGGTCTGAGGTCGCCAAGGATTTTTGTTGGTGTAAATGTAATACAAGTGTTAAAATCGGTATCCGACTATCCAACAACACGTTAAATTTTTTTATTCCCTTTGGCGACGGCCCAGGTCCGTCACCGATTTGCAACGGTTTTAGGCCGTCGCCAATAGCGACATGACCTCTTTTACATATTTGTCGATGCATTAGGCGACAGATCTAGGCCGTCGTCAAATATGTGACGGACACAATCCGTCGCCAATGATGACGTATGGCTGTCGCCAATGCTTGATTTTTTTGTTGTGTTCATTTGATATGGTAAGTCTCCAATCATTACTTTATGTTTTACTCAAATCTTTTAAAGAAATTCCCATCTTCTCCTGATCATTTTTTAAATATATTTTCAAAGTTTTTCCCTCCAAATATATTAGCCAAATTTTCAACATTTCATTCATTAAAAGATAAGATAGAACATTACAATCATCATTCATATAAAAAAGGACCAACACATATTATCCTTATTCCTAGCAATAATCATTCGTTGAAGATTTTCATAGTAAGATCTCTGCATAGGAGTTAAGTTGGTCATGTCCATTGACATGATCATGTGATCCTCCTTTCACTGTTCTCTTTCATTCATCATAGACAACATTTGTAGTTTTTCCCTATCTTCAGCCTTCTATTGACGATGTGCACCTTTTTGTTGGTCTCTTTCTATACTTCGGGAGGACATACCTGTTAACACTTCAACAATTTGAGTATGCTTGGCCGCCATATCATCAAATCTAGCATCGTTAATCGCTTTTTTTCTTTTGTGATTCTTTCTCCTTTTTGTTACCGGTCGGTCGCTTTGATCCCACTTCCATATCAGAGTCGAGAGATACTGAAATAGTTGGAGCCGAGGGAGTCGAAGTCGATGAAGTTTGAAATGCAGGTTTCTTAAAAATGGATATAAATATTTGTTTTCATAAATATAACATATTTAATTAATGTCAACTTTATATTTTTAGTTTTTATGTTAGGTTAACGTAAATATATAAATACAAAACTTAAAAATAAAAAATAAAAGCGTATTTAAAATCTGAAACCTGAGCCTGGCCTGCGGGCCCGTTCAGGCCCAAGCCCACGCTCGTGGATAGGGCCTGCGCCTGATTATTTGGCCATGGGCTGGCAGACCCGTGGGCCTGTGCCCAGGGCCAGGCTTGGGTCCTGTTTCAATGGGCTAGGTCGGCCCGTTGTTGATGCATAGGTGGCATGCTTTGAATTAAGTATTAAAAATATCTTAAGTCCCTACAAACATAGATAATTCTATGGAAATCCTTATCAAAATTGGGGCAAACATATGAGCTTGAAAACTCACAAAAACCTAATTATCATCATTGGATTAAATTTCCATCCAAACTTAACGGAATGTTCACATAATATTCTATCACATATAATTATGGAGACATTGCAGTCCTTATAAACAATCTTAAAGACAAATCAGTGTCTATAAACAACAAAATTATTGGGATTTAAATATATCTCTCCCTTTTTTTCTTTTTCTTTTTTTTATTTTAATTTTATGCCACTTGCGGAGCCACGTAATTTTAATTTAACATATTATTTTAATTTTTTCTTCTTTTTTTTCAACTTTCATTAGGGCTCATAACCCACGCAACATCTATAACCAATCAACAACAGCCAAAAGGCCACCCACCATGCAAAAACTGAATAAAAAAATAAACAAGTAAATACCCATGATTCATGCTGAATAATCCTGTGTGCTCTCACGTCCTCACTATCCAGTATCCAATCACCTCCTTCTTTTATAATTGATCATCCCCCTCCCCTCTATAAAAACCAAACCAAAGAAAATAAACCCAACAGGCACACTAGGCAGTCAGCAGCCCACTCCTCACATCTCGTCCAGGTATCTTGAAAAACATAATTTTTACCGTTTTGTTTCTTTTCTTTTTTATTTAACTGTTCTTAATATTGATCTTTTATCTCTAAAAAAATCCTTAATTTTTTTGTATTCCATTAACCTTCCCATGATCAGGAATCGACAATCTTCTCATTTCCATCAACACTTTGAAGGTATATAATTTTTCTTTTTTATCTTATTGTCATTTTTACTAATTTATTTAAAGTTTACAATATTTATATAAATATATAAAATAATCAAATATAATATTTGTTATTTCTAGAGATTCCTTATCTTAAAATTTGGATGTGAAGAATGAAGAAACAATCAGATTAAGTTTGGGGACGACAATCGTAAATTATTTATCAATTTAAATTTGAATGAAAAATATTATTTAGTTTCTTAAACTTAATAATGCTAATATATGTATCATAATTTAAGAAATTATGTTGCTATAGATTCTAAGAGAAAAAAATGTTTGAAAAATTAAACATATTTTACATTTATTTATATAATCATTAAAATTCATTCTTTCGCAAGTTTAACAAGGAAAAATTGGTTCACGTATCTTATTTTATCCACCTGAATTTGCTGAAGCGAATATCATATTTCTTGATAATAAGTTTGAGACTTATAGTATTGACATGCACTCTAATAATGAGTTTTTGGAAGTGCATGAGAGGAAAATGGATGTTTTATATCCACACATCTATTTGCTTATAAAATTGGCATTGATCTTATTACCTATAGCCGTAACCACGGTTAAAAGAGCGTTTTCTGCAATGCATATTGTTAAGATTAAATTACGCAATCGAATGAAAGACTAGTGGGTGAATGATTGCTTGATCACATATATTAAGAAAGATCTTTTTTATAGCATTTAAAAGTATGTATTGCTTATTAAATTTTATATATTGACATTTTGTTTTGTAAATCATCGATGTAAAATTTAACATATTGTTTTGTAATCATCTTCCTTTTTTTTTAACTTTCATTAGGGCTCGTAGCCCACGCAACATCTACAACCAATCAACAATAAGCAATAGCCCACCCACCATGCAAAAAATAAATAAACAAGTAAATACCATGATTCATGTTGATTAATCCCTGTGTACTCTCACGTCCTCACTATCCAGTATCCAATCACCCCTTCTTTTATAATTGATCATCCCCCTCCCCTCCATAAAAACCAAAGAAAATAAATCCAACATAGGCATGGTAGGCAGTCGGCAAGGTTCCGAAAGCTCACTCCTCACATCTCGTCCAGGTATCTTGAAAAACATAAATTTTTATATTTTTTGTTTCTTTTTTTTGTATCTAATTGTTCCTAATATCAATCTTTATCTTTAAAAAAATCTTCAATTTTTATTTTTTGTTCTATTAACCGTCCCACAATTGGAAATTGAAAATTCTCTACCCTGCATCAACACTTCGAAGGTATAAATTTTTTCTATTTTATTTTATTATCATTTTTACTAATTTATTTAAATTTTACAATATTGATGTAAATATTTAAAATAATATATTTGTTATTTCTTGGAATTCTTTACCTAAAGTTTTGGATTTGAATGAAAAATTATTTAGTTTCTTATTCTTAATGATGCTAATCTACATAATTTAAGAGATTGTGTTATGGATTCTAAGAAGAAAAAAATGTTTGAAAAATTAACAATATGTTTTTATATTTATTTACATGATCATTAAAAAAATTATTTTTTATTTTTCTACCAACTATGGATTATTTTGCAAGTTTAACAAGGAAAAATTGGTTCACGTAGCTCAGTTTTATCCACCTGAATTTTCTGAAGCGAATCTCATATTTCTTAATAATGAGCATGAGACTTATATCATTGACATGCGCTCTAATGATAAGTTTTCGGTAGTAAATAAGATTGATGATCTTGCTAAAAACATGATTTAGAGGAAAATGGATATTTTATATCCACATGTCTATTTGTTTATAAAATTGACATTAATCTTTCCTGTAGCCTCAGCCATGGTTTGAAAGAGCGTTTTCTGCAATGCATATTGTGAATATTAAATTGTGCAACGGAATGTGAGACTAGTAAATGAATAATTGCCTGATCACATATATTGAGAAGGATCTTTTTTATAGCATTGATAATGATAAAATCATTCAACATTTTTAAAATATAAAACCTCGTTCAGGTCAAATTTAAAGGTGTCCATTTAAAAGATATTTGTATTTGATATCCGTTTATAGATCTCCACCACCCATTTGATGGACTTTTTGTGTCCCTAAATTTCAAAAAAGAAGCTCTATAGCGGGTGTCCACTATCATACATTTATATAATTTATTTATTTATTTACTCATATGCATATCATATATCATAAATATGATTTTGAAAGAAAAATATATAGAATAATACAATAAATATAATTAATGATTCAAATAATATTCAAATAATATTAAAAAAAAAAGTCAGTGTAATGACTTTGAGAATGGAGTGTAACAGCATCTGAGATTGTTCAGAAATTAAAGTCAGTGGAATGACTTTGAGAATGGCGTATAAAAGGATGTGAGATTGTTCTTATCTTTGAGTCTTACTGCATATGGCGTGGCACGACTTCGATGGTCTGAGAATTGATGACCATTCACTCTGTATTCAATCAGTCAATAGTTATTATTATTATTATTATTATTAAACCACTGAAATAATGAGAAGCCAAGTAAACGACCCAGCTTGACTGCAATTAAAGAATAACATGAATCTCAATCTATGCATGTTAACAAAATACTGTAATTTTTTTTTATGGGATACCTCATGTACTCTTTGACCTTTTGATGTTTTATCACTATTTTATAATTTTAAAAAAAATAATCACTGCATTCTCACCCAACAAAGAATTCATTATATATATTTTTTTTTTATAATAATGACATAACAACTCGTAATAGTTTAATTTTATATGTACTTAAATATTAGAACACATATTTAATATTTGGCGTACACGAATTTTATTACCATGAAACAAACTAATGTATTTCTGGAATATATATGTATATATATAAGGAAAATATTGTGTCTAGCCTTGTATACAGCCCCATCAACAGCCCCACATCAATGTTTTTTTTTTCTTTGAACTATATAATGTTATAAGAGTTGAAGTATACATTAAGATACACTAATGTTTTTTTTCTTTAAAAAAAATTATAGCTTCCATGCACTACAATAGTATCCACACACTACAACTGCGCATATGAGGCTATAAAATAAATTGAATGCAATAATATTTCATACTATGACAGAGGTTTTTGCCGTCGGAGTTCGGGTTCAATGTGGACAGGGTAACCGTGTTGCCGCCACGCAATTTTGTGATGGACATAAAGGTTCAGATCCGAAGGGCGGTCGAGGAGGCAGAGATTCCCCACACGTATGTGGCGTCGAATTGCATGGCAGAGTATTTCATCGATATCTTCTTGCATCCACATGAGGAGACAAAAGATGAAGTTATTGTCTATGGAACCGGCAAAGTTAAAGGTGAAAGCGGTTTGATCTTATTAGAATCATAATCTTTCCTCAAACCTTTGAAAAAAAAAGGACCGATATTCCAAAATTATTATTTCAAATATGTTAATCCAAATTCTACGCTGGCTATGATTATAATTCAGGTGATTTGGTTCGGATTGGAGTTCAATCCAAGCCCGGACTAATCAAACACAACCCAATCTATCAAGTTTACATCTGTGTAGAGTCGGTTCAAATTGGATTCAGGTTTAACTTTTAAAATATGTATTATTATGACAAATTTAAATTGTTTGACTTTTAAATAAATAAAAAATGAAAAAAGGCATCTCAAGAAATGGATAATAAATGTAAAGATAATAGGGATAACCAAGATAGAATAGAGAAATAAATTATACACGTGTGAGATTTTAAATTTTGATATTCATATTTAATCTCACAAATTGAAATTTGAGAGAATATTTAAACTTATCACTCAACCCAACCATATTTTGGTTAGACCCAATTAACTCGATCCTCCAATCATACCCAACCTGAATTGAAATCAAGTTTGCTCGGGTGTTGAGTGGTATTGGGTGAGGTTCAACCCACCCAAATTACAACGGTATTGAGTCAGGTTCAATCCTCCCAAATTACAACGGTATTGAGTCAGGTTCAACCCTCCCAAATTACAACGGTAGATTTAGTCAAAATCATAAGATTGAAAATTGTATATAAAGGAGAACCATTAGATTTAGTCAAATTACACCCCTAGATAGTCAAGTCAATCATAAGATTGAAAATTGTATTAGGTTGAACCCTTAGATTTAGTCAAATTACATCCTTAGATTTAGTTAATCATAAGCTTAAGTCAAATTACACCCTTAGATTTAGTCAACAATCAGAAGAAGAAACCATGCATGCATGTAAAGAAGATTTTGACGATTGATATAATCTACTAATTAAAGAAGTGCTAGCTGCTTGTACTTGGATACTAATTTGATATATTTCCCCATATGCAGGGATCATGAACCTGGAGGAAGATGTAGCAGCTTATACTATCAGAACAGTAGACGATCCGAGGACGGTGAACCGGGTCGTCGTTTGCCAGCCTCCGAGTAACATAATCACCCAACAAGAACTAACTGAACTGTGGGAGAAGAAGACCGGAAAGACATTCAAGAAGATCCACATCCCTGAAGAAGAGATGATCAGACTCATAGAGAGTAGGAAACACTCACTAGCATTATTACATTCGTGTTTTAAACATATGATACCTCTCCAATGTTTTGACAGTATATATGATCTTTATGTTCAATATGCAGCACTTAGTGAGCCGGAAAACATTGGCATTGCTATAATACATCGAATGTTTGTCGACAAACGGCCAATTTATGAATTGGGAGAGAATGAATTGGAGGCATCTGAACTGTATCAAGCCTATAAGTATACATCCATTGATCTTGTCATGGAGAAGGTGATATCAGACCCACCAAAAATCAAGTACACATCGTTTCCAAATCCTAGCGGAGAGCGCTCCAGTGTTACTAATGGAAATCTATTGGTGCTTAATTAATCACCATGCATGAATGTGTATGTCATGATGTGTTTGATGTTTGGATGAATAAATGATACGCTGCCCACCCATTTGGATGGCGATGAATAAAAAAATCAAGGGATGCAGATCGACTAGCTTCGTTCTTCCCTCCTTTGTTATTAATCATCTTCTTTAAAAATTTCTTTTGTGAACTTTTTACACTTTTTGTAAAGCTCTTTCATATAGAAATGCAAAACTTTGATTATCAATAAAAAAAAGTTTTTATTGTTTTATTAATCTTGAATAGGTTGTATACAAAAGATTACGTGTGAATACACATCGGATATGTTAAAAATAAGAGAGAGAAAAATAATAATGAAACCCTAAACTCTATTGTTCTATTAGAGGGGGACTAAAATCCTTTTATATAATAGCACAAGATGGTGTTACAAGTGTAACACACTAAGATAATAACAAACTAATATAATAATAAACTAAGATAATAACAAATCTAATCTAATATCTTTAACACCATCTCCTAAATTCTGAAGGGTTATACCCTTAGAGTTTACACAAAGATGATAAACTAAAAATCTTATTTTCAAACACCTCCAATTTATTTTTGTGAATTAATAATCGTCGTCTGTCTTTTGGATCCATCACTTCGCTCCCGCTCTTCTTGGGTCAGTCGAAGTCGCTCCCTCTCTTTGAGTCAGTCAGAGTCGCTCCCGCTCTTTTTGAGTCAGTCAGAGTCGCTTCCGCTCTTTGAATCAGTCGGAATTGCTGGTCCACTAGATCAGATGGCGCACGTAGGGCTCACGGAGGCTCAAGGAGAGACTGTGAATGCAGACACTCACACGAAGGGCACAGACGAACGCGGACAGGCGGCAGAGACAGCACGCGGACAATGGTGATGGAGATTCTTTAATACCCTCTCCCAAACTCTGAAGGGTAGAACCCTTAGAGTTTGCACAATAATGAGAAGATGGAAGAGGCTGGCGTCAGCAATGGGTGGACGATGGCGGCTAGCGCAAACGGAGAAACAGAGGCGCATGGATACAATGGTGCGCGAAAAACAATGGCGCACAGAAACAACGGTGCGCGAAAACAACGGCGCACGGAGGCAGCAATGCTGCATAAAAACGACACCACTTGATGAACAACGACGACACTGAATCCCAAAGGAAGAAGAAGATCCAAGGAAAAGAAGGATGATGATCACACATAAAGAAAACGTGTGCGAAGACATCAATGAGATGCTGACACATGGAAACTTGAGGAAGCGCGAAGAGACACATGGAGGCTGCGATGACGATGACGGCAAATGATCTGTTTGTAGAGGACAATGACGGAAAAATCCTTTGACGGTAGAGAACTAGGGATTCGATCGGTCTTCCATGCAAAATCAAATCTGAAATTTTGTGACCGTGCCACCGTGGGACATGTAATCTCTCCCCGATTGCATGGAATTTATATGGATTTGCATGGTTACTTCATCTCACCCAAAGAAGAAGACACGTAGGCCGATCGATTTCTTTCCACGACTTCACAATCTTCAATATTTCTCTCCACCGAGAGTCTCATGCAATAAATCTCATACAAAATTAAAAAAATCCTCCACGCGATTCTTGAGGTCCTTGATGTCCTCGCTCAACAGATCAATTGTGTGACTCACTCAACTCGCCTAACTCGCTTGAATTGTTTCGACTCGCCTAACTCGATAGATCGCCCCACCGCGTTGGACTGCGGAAGCGCTCAGAGGGCTTGATCTTTTCGACGGTGATTGCCCGACAATAATCAACAAATAACAAGATTGGGTATCAAAAGTCCTCCCCCGCTCCGATCGGAACAGGGAAGAAGAAGAAGAACCTTTTGTAGATCTAGGGTTTCAAAAGTGACACTGATACCATGTTAGAAATAAGAGAGAGAAAAATAATAATGAAACCTTAAACTCTCTTGTTCTATTAGAGAGGGACTAAAGCCCTTTATATTACACGTGTAACACACTAAGATAATAACAAACTAATATAATAACAAACTAAGATAATAACAAATCTAATCTAATATCTTTAACAGGATATAAGTATTTTTAAAACAGATAGCCCATTAACAGTCCGGACTCACGTGTAATACCTGTAATACTAGAAATTCCAATCCATTCTAACATAAGATATCACACACACACACACACACACGCGCGCGACATTTAATACATGAAAAATAAATGTTTTGAATAAGTGAGAGACAAGTCGAAATGGAATTCCAACTTGGTTGATGTAGCGTGCAACCACGCTCTTCTACGGATTCGTTCAAAAGAACGAAATCGGTAGGCTCCAACGTCGCTGTTGATTCTTCAAAAGAATGCCAGGGGGTTGGGCTTCAATAATCTACTACTTCGGATGAAATAATAGAGAATTGGGAGGTCTTTGCAATTGTTAGTACTCCTAACAAAATACAAGAGATAAATAACTAAACTTCAAATATTCATAAAACTAAATAATCAAATGGGTTCACAAGCTTATTTATAGAAGAGAATCCCAACAAACTAGGATCTCAACTAATTATCTAAATCTAACAAACAAATCTAATATCTTTATCTAATCCTAACTAAAATTCAACTTTGAATTCAAATAATAATTTGAAATTCAAATCTAAATATAGTAAATCCTAACAAATAAATAAAATCCTAACAACCTCAAAACAACCCAAAAATAGTAAAAATAACTTTGAACCGTCGATTTGACCCCCAAGACGATCTCAGAACGCTCTGAAAAATGGCGTAGTAGCATAGCTACTATTCCTGTAAGGCTCGTCGATACGAACACGTGGACATATTATAATAGCGATTCTGATCTACGGTTCAAAAGTTATGGCTGTTTGAAGTCACGGTGCTCCCGATTCATCAACATGTCTTTTCTTCTTGTGTTCCATTTGATCTCGGTCGTCCATATATTCTACGGCTATGATGTCTGCATCATCCTCCTCAGGTTGGAGAGAATTCGCCCTCGAATTCAGATCCTCGTCGGAACTTTCACCATGAACTTTAGATATGGATTTCTTTCGAACAACGAATCTTTTAGGGTGCCGCATTATATCCATCCAATCGGACCAATACTCACGAATCCAACTTTCAAGCAATAACATTCTGAGAAGGGATGGTGGATCAGATGAAATGAAGGAGGGAAAGAATGGATCCACAAAATAAAGGTAGGGTGGATGAAATACTTTATGTGATAGCTATTTCGATGGTGAAGCGGTATGGGTGAATTGAAAGGGGTCTAGCGAGAACGATTTGGATGAAGCTCCAGTTACGTAAAATATATGAGTGTTGATTTTGGTGGTGAAAAGGCTATAGTGAGAGGCAGTAGATAAAGAAAGGATGTGATCATTGTTACCAAATATTTGAGCGGGGCTCTTAGACTCAATCTCCTCCATCTCTTCATCAAAGATAGGTGGAAGGTCTTTTTCCTCGATCTCTGCATAAAAGATATGGGGAAGTCTCGCATCTTCAATCTCCTCATCAAAAATAGGTGGGATGTTCTCATCTTCAACCCCTTCATCTTCATCGAAGATAGGCTTTACCTCTTCAATCTCTTCATCTTCATCTTCATCTTCATCGAAGATAGGTTTTGCCTCTTCAATTTCATCATCTTCATCTTCATCGAAGATGGGTGGACAGATCGTCTCTTCGAACGAGTTATCGAAATCTCTTCCAATGGAATCATCCGCCTCAGATCGCGTGGTTGGAGATTGTGGAACCGATGATCGTTGTCGTCGAGTTGGAGACCCTTTTCGGCGTTGCATCAACGCCATCATCTCCTCCATTTGGCGCTTCATTGCCTCAAACCATTCATCTAAGCGCCTATTAGTTGCTGCGTTAGCTGCTGCGATGGTTTGTTGTATCTTCTCTCGGTCGTAGGCATCGCTAAGAGGACGTCTTCTCGGCGGCATGTTTTTTTTTTTTTTTTAGAACGATGCGCCGAAGATCGACGCAGGCTCTGATACCACCTGGTGCAGCGTGTAACCACGCTCTTCTACGGATTCGTTCAAAAGAACGAAATCGGTAGGCTCCAACGTCGCTGTTGATTCTTCAAAAGAATGCCAGGGGGTTGGGCTTCAATAATCTACTACTTCGGATGAAATAATAGAGAATTGGGAGGTCTTTGCAATTGTTAGTACTCCTAACAAAATACAAGAGATAAAATAACTAAACTTCAAATATTCATAAAACTAAATAATCAAATGGGTTCACAAGCTTATTTATAGAAGAGAATCCCAACAAACTAGGATCTCAACTAATTATCTAAATCTAACAAACAAATCTAATATCTTTATCTAATCCTAACTAAAATTCAACTTTGAATTCAAATAATAATTTGAAATTCAAATCTAAATATAGTAAATCCTAACAAATAAATAAAATCCTAACAACCTCAAAACAACCCAAAAATAGTAAAAATAACTTTGAACCGTCGATTTGACCCCCAAGACGATCTCAGAACGCTCTGAAAAATGGCGTAGTAGCATAGCTACTATTCCTGTAGGGCTCGTCGATACGAACACGTGGACATATTATAATAGCGATTCTGATCTACGGTTCAAAAGTTATGGCTGTTTGAAGTCACGGTGCTCCCGATTCATCAACATGTCTTTTCTTCTTGTGTTCCATTTGATCTCGGTCGTCCATATATTCTACGGCTATGATGTCTGCATCAGTTGAGGACAAATAAATGGGCTACATTGAGGACTAAATATTGTGGAAAACAAGGACGTGTGAAAATTAAGGTTCTCTTTGGCCTATCACGCGTCTAAATATACCCAGTACTGTGAAAACATTCCCATTGGCCTATCACTGTTGCCTGATTTTCATGTTTCGGTTACAGTAATTTATCGAGTAAATTTATTTAAAAATGTATTACAATAATTTATCATGTATAATTATTATAGTCAATCAGAGATCTGATTAGTTTTAGTTATGGTAAGGAATAAAATAAATATTGTCTAATAAAATGGGGACATAAGGGATTTACCGATTCTATATGGACTTTTTTCGATTTTCATAAGTTTCTAGGGAACTATATCAATTTTTCAAAAATAAGGGGTGAGGGCATTCTGGTAACTTTTAACGTGTAGTTAGGGTTAACCATATACTTTGTTGGTTGGGGTGAAAGTAGGGACTGAAACGATTTTTCTAAATATAGGGACCTGTAATGATTTTTCAATTTTACAGGAACTAAAACCAATTTAGCTAACTTTTCAAGGAGTTATATCAATTTTTCCCATATATATATGGGTCCATTACACTCAGATCCATTTCCAACCCTATATGCGTCGATAGAAAATTAACGGAGCATGTGTTCATGTTAACAACACATATGTTTCGAAAGAATTTTTTTATATTTTTTATAACTACATTCATACATATCATTGGAGTATATGCTTTATTTTTTTATAAACGCATGTATCTCGTTAGATAAACTATACTATTATTAAAGAATTTAAAACATATATAGATTGGAATTGTTGCTGGAAAAAGGGTTGTACGTAACATTATCCTCTGTATATATATAGTATGGATGAGATGGAACAAAAGTGATCTTCTTGGCCATCCTTTTCATGTTCCAACTGTTCATGCCCACGAAGGATTTGCTAATGCACTTTTTTCCTTGTTACAGACAAAATTGTATATCCACAATAGACCATTGTTGTTTGGATGGTTGTGTTTCAATCCAGATTTTCAATAGTGGGTAGGGCTGGTAAACAAGTCGAGCAGCTCGAGCTCGGCTCAGTTAAAGCTCGTTTAAGCTCGTTCGATTAGACAAACGAGCCGAGCTTGAATAATTTTTAAAGCTTGGTTTGTAAACAAGCCGAGCCAGAACCCGAGTTTATGTCACTTTCACATTTATAAGGTATTGTGATTTATGAAATGTAACTTCTCAAATGTTAAACAAGATTTTTTTAGCTAAAAGAGCCCAAGCCAAGGCTTGATTCGAGCTTCAACTTGGCTTGTTTAATAAATGAGTTGAGTTTCAATCGAGTTTTTCACGAACCCAACAAGCCGAGTTTGAACACGAAATGAAGCTCGGTCCCGAGCCGAGCCTAATACTAAACAAGTTGAGTTTGAACATGTCAAAGTTCGGCTCGTTTACCACCCCTAATAGTGGGTCAAATGGGATGGTTGTGTTTCAATACATATATAAGTAGATTCAATGTTCTAAAAAGCGCTAGGCGCTAGTCGGGCGGTTGACGGGGGGGGGGGGGACTATGGATTAATCGGCTAGGCGGAGATTAATCGGGGATTAATCGGTTAGTATAAAATAATATATACATGTATATATATATGTGTGTGTGTATAATACCTAAATATTGAAAAAATAAAATAAATAAAATAAACTAAAGAAGATAAATGACACGACACATAGATATTTATGAAGAGAACGTGTAACTATCACATAGATAAATCATGAAGAGAACATAAGTGGAATCATACAAATAATCATGAAAAGAAAATATGCAAGTGCATGACTTAGATAATACTTAACTAATAGGTGCAACTATAACATACTACATAAACAATAAAGAGAAAATGTCAGCAATTAAATAATCCAAAAAAAATTAATTTTTGTATGCAACAAATTTTTTTTTTAGGCCGACTAGTCCCCACCTAGACATGCGATTATGTCCTAAGCGATGCGTAAAGGCCCCGCCTACGCCTAGACGGTCGACTAGTCCCCGCCTAGGACCACTTTTTAGAACACTGGGTAGATTTGAAGACACACAAAAGATGATTTTGTGATTTTCAGGTGTCTTGAGCAAAAGATTGGGATGCCAGAAGAATTTGACACTGAATTAGACAATCTAAGTAATTAAATTTGATCAGATTTTCACAAAATTATTTGTGGATGCTCTCATATTTTAATTTATTGCCCCGTGGATGTGTGCTTAATTGTTGTTCTTGTGTGCCTTATGATTCTTTAATCTCTTATTTGTTATATTTGCATGCTTCCCTATATGCACAACACGCTTTATCCCTTGCAGTAAAAATTTGAATGAAAAATGATTCAGCTGATAGCTGATTCATATGTTACAATTTTTAGGCTTCATCTAGGACCGTGGGGGTGGGACATCAATTCTACTAATAAAAAAAGTGCTAGCTGCTTGTACTTGGATACTAATTTTTATAGTTCCCCATATGCAGGGATCATGAACGTGGAGGAAGATATAGCAGCTTATGCTATCAGAACCGTAGACGATCCGAGGATAGTGAACCGGATAGTGAACCGGGTTGTCGTTTGCCGGCCTCTGAAGAACATAATCACCAAAACTGAACTGTGGGAGAAGAAGACCAGAAAGACATTCAAGAAGATCCACCTCCCTAAAGAAGAGATGATTAGACTCTTAGGTGTCGTTTGGATAGAGACATAAGCTATTCTAGAGTTTATATATATTCTAAGAACAAATATTTTATCAATGGAATATGTGATTTTCTGTTTGGTTATCTATTCAGTTATTCTCGTTAAGAAACGTAATAATAAAGGTTGACTATTTTGTTGAAGAAGAATAAGATGTAAATTAATTGAAAGAGGATGAATTGGAGGCATCTGAAATGTATCCGGACTATAAATATACATCCATTGATCTTGTCATGGAGAAGGTGATATCAGACCCACCAAAAATCAAGTACACATCGTTGCCTAATCCTATAATGGAAATTTGTTGGTGCTTAATTTATCACCATGCAAGAATGTGCATGTCAAGACGTGTTTGATGGTTTGGATGAATAAATATGTTATTTATTCACTCATATTCCACATTTATTCTACGCATTTAGGCTTAGCTAATGCTTTGAATTATTGATTATTTTTCGTATATTAAAAATGTCTGAAGGGGCTGGAATTTTGGGTGACTGGGCTGCTGGTGAGGGAGTGATGGTGATCCCCGGGTGACTGATCTTGACCACAGGAGAAATCTCTTCTCCCTGGTTCAGAGGGCCATGGTCATTTACATTTTCATTCGGCTAAATTTATTGTACTTTCTATTTCCCTCACCCCAACTTCAGACTTTATAACATTTCAAATTACGATCAAAGGAGACTCAGTCTACCATTTACAATAAAAATAAAAAGTTTAATTCACATTTAAATCAAGTCTGGTTAGCAATACACGGTTTATTCAATAACTTGTGTAATAAAGGAATTAAATATGAAATAAAGGCATTTATAAGAATTTTACTTGTGTAACAAAACTATAACATTTGAAAATTTAATTCAACTTCATAGAAATAGGAAGTTTGAAGACATCCAGAGTGTTTTAATCCCATGATTTACCTGTGTTAAGGGTAGATCTTGGATTCGAGTCTTGACACCGACTTACCTATCTGTTTGTTGACGATTATGTAAAAGAATTTACCGTGAAACAGGAACAAACAAGCCAAAAGTTTGAAGAAGACATCCAATGTGTCTGAAAGAACTAAAGGCAATATAAATTAGAACACCAATCAGCTTCGAAAACCTTCATATAAGTACATACTTATCTATCCAAGAGCATTAATGAAATTTCTATCAATAATTATGGGAAAATTAAATTAGGGATCATTGTGATCACCCATCTATTATTTTTAGGTCCCTAAAAAATTTTAAGTTTTTTTAGGTCCCTAAGGCGGTGAAAAACCCTGGGCCCAATCCAGGATCAGCTATCTCTTCATAGGTGGAATCTGGAGGCTACACTAGCCCAACTCCAGGATGATCCACTCAACCAGGACCTTATCCACCTTGAGAACAACGCGCGGGATTCCTACAAGGCCCTTCATTCCAACGAGGGGTCCATGATGCGCCAAAAATTTAGGCAGAACTGGCTACAACTTGAGGACTCAAACACTGCTTTCTTCTACGCCTCTTTCGCCGGGAGAAAAACCCGTAACACACTAAGACGAGTCTCTCTTCCAAATGGGGACACTTCTAACGATCCATCCACTGTCAAGGAACACACTGTGAACTACTTTGCCCAGCTTCTGAATCAACCCCACTCTACTGGGATGGCCCGAATGGATTTCAAGTCCAAACTTTCCTCACTAGAGGCTGCTCAGCTAATATCGGAAGTCACTAATATCAGAAGTCACTGGCAAAGAAATATATAGCACACTGAAGCAAATGAAAGCCAATTGGAGTCCGGGGCCAGATGGGTTCAACCCGTTCTTCTTCTTGCATTGCTGGGAGGTGGTAGGATCTGATGTAATATCAGCAGTTAAGGAATTCTTTTCCTCAGGGAGACTATTGAAGCAACTTAACCACTCTTTCATCTGCCTTGTTCCAAAAGCTGCCTCAGCCAATTCTTTGGATTGTTTCCGACCGATCTCCTTGTGTGGGACAGTCTATAAGCTCATCTCCAAAATTATGACAACCCGTCTACAAACAGTCCTGCCGAAAATTGTTAGTCTCAATCAAACAGCATTTGTGAAAGGTCGTAACATATTTCATGGGATTATGCTAGCCCATGAGTTGATCAGGTACCTTAGCTATGGGGGGAACACAGAGCGTGCTACCATCAAGGTGGATCTTAGCAAAGCCTTCGATAGTATCAGGTGGGAGTTTATATATCAAATCATGCAAGACATGCAATTCCCGGCTCGCTGGATTGGCTGGATCCGCGAATGCATTGAAACTCCAAAGTACTCCGTCCTAATCAATGGGTCACCGAATGGTTTCTTTGGAGCTACCTGCGGTCTTAGGCAAGGCGACCCCATATCCCCTCTGTTGTTTGTATTAGTCATGGAGGCGTTCACATACCAAATGGACAGATCCATTATGGAGGGCCGAATAGAGCCCTACCTGAAGCAGCGTGATCCGATTTCTCACCTTATCTTCGCTGATGACCTGATCCTTTTCCCGAATGGCTCTCCCAACTCAGCAAGGGGAATAAATTCTCTCTTCAGGGATTTCGCAGAGTCTTTCAGGCCTAAAGCTCAACCCTGCGAAGTCTCAAGCTTTTCTCAACAAATCCTTCCTGAATCGGCGAACTTCATTGCTTCTTTGGGCATCAAGGCTGGCACACTCCCAGTCCGATACCTTGGTATGCCTCTCTTGGACAAATCACTTTCCCACGCATCATGCCTGCCTCTTTTGGATAAACTCCGTGCTCGCATCTCTGGATGGAAAGGACACCTACTATCTTTTGCGGGACGTGTTCAACAAGTAAAGACAGTATGGAATTCACTTCAAATTTTTTTGGTCAGCTTCCTTCCTACTCCCAAGAAAAACAATGGCTACAGTGGAAAAGCTATTCAGAGGTTTCCTATGGGGCAGAACAACTCTAAAGAAGGCGATGCATCATGTGGACTGAAAAACGATCTGTTTACTAAAGCAGGAGGGAGGCCTAGGCCTAAAAGGCCTCAAGGACTGGGCTAAGGGCTCCTTGGGAGCTAAGTTCTGGGAGGTTGCCACCCGAAGACCATCCCTATGGGTGGACTGGGTCTACCGCAGATATATCAAATCCGGCTCCATCTGGAGAATCTCCTGTGCTACTGGCTCCACCAAATCTTGGAAAGCCATCCTATCAGCTCGGGAATGGATCCATCCGGCAGTCAAGTTCCTCATTTTTTCGGGGAGAGAAGTAAACCTATCGGACGATCCGTGGATTGCGGGGAAAAGCCTCTCAGACTGGTTAGGGGAGCCATCTTACATTTTTTGCCCTCCGAAGTTGGCATCGGTGGCCAAATTAATCCACAATGACCAATGGCGCAAACCACAGCGTTGGCTTCCTACCCTCTCTGCCCTTTGGGAGGAGATCTCTGAAGATGAGGTCGGCGGCACTGGTACAGACATGCTGATCTGGCCACACAGCCGGTCAGGGTCTCTCTCTACATCACAGGCTTGGGAGGCTGTTAGGCATCAACGTCCTAAGATCGAATGGACAAAATTGCTTTGGCAATCTCACCAAGCTCCCAAGCATTCATGTTGCACCTGGATGGCATGTCTTAAGAAATCCCCCACATTAGATGTCCTCTTCAAAAGGGGTCTAGTCCATGATACTCATTGCAAACTTTGCAACCGTGAGGAAGAAACTTGCAGCCACCTATTCCTTCACTGCTCCTACTCTGCATTCATCTGGACTTTCATTCTCAGGCATCTTGGGGTGAAACACATCAGACAACTCAACATGGCCTCCCTCCTAACTTGGCTCATAGACCAACTCCCTGGGGGGGCTCCTAGGACCATCATGGAGTCTGCTATTACATCAACTACATGGTGGATCTGGTCCGAAAGAAATTCCAGAATGCGTAAAGGGAGATCTAGGCATAAAACTGATACTTGCAAGCTCATCATGGATACTGTACAGGTGCTGCTGAGAGGGAAAAAGATGCAAGAAGAACTTTCCCCCCAAATGCTTACGCTTGCTTCGGCCTGGGGAGTTCCCATCCTGCAAAAACAGACCACAACCACTTATATAAAGTGGTTCCCACCAGATGTAGGATGGGCAAAATCAAACTCTGATGGGGCGCTCTCGCCGGACAGAGCGGGATATGGGGTTTTATTAAGGGACAACAGGGGATCAGTCATGGAAGGTATAGCAGTCCAATGCCCACGGGCCTCCATCAACATCTTCGAGCTCAAGGGCTTCTATGAAGGCATCAAAATAGCGGTTAAACATCGGCAGACTAGGCTATGGCTCGAAGGGGACTCCAAAACAGCGGTTGCTTGGATCAACAGCACGGGATCGCCCCCTTGGAAAGCCTTTAGACCTCTCTCCGCAATCCGTCATGCCTTGTCTACGTTCTCACTTTGAAAAGCCTCACATATTTGTCGTGAGGCCAATCAACCGGCGGACTTACTGGCTGCCTTGCGGGATCAAGATGGGGAGGAAATCATATCTCCTGGAGTTATCTGGAATGAATTTCAAACGCTTGTTCGATCTGATGCGGAGGGACTCCCATACATTAGGATAAAATAGTTCTAGGCTTTTTGTCTGGATCTTGGATGAAGGGGTTTGGGTATGGAAGAGCTCCTTCACTTGCTTGTTGGGGATGCAATGCAGCCTGGACTGCACTTCCCTCACAACAGCAATAGCAGGAGTTCTTTATCTCATCCTCTACCCCTCGATCATGATTTATTTTGTGAATCTTTTTTTGTACATTGTATAGTTTTGGATAGCAATACAAATTTTACATTTACTCTCCAACAAAAAAAAAATTTACTAAGCAACAATAATAAAATGTTACAAACAAATAATAATTTTTCCATAAACACAAAAGAAGGTCAAAAATCTTTTTTAAAAAGGCGCAAACAAACTAAAAAAAGAAAAAGAAAGATGTTGATCGCATCTTTTAAAGTTACTAGAATAAAAAAAAAATGTATGAACCTCATTTGCGATTCAAATAAAATGAAAGAAAAGAGAATGTTTGATGAAACAAATGTTAAAGAAGATAGATTGTAATATGTAGTGGGGCTTGGGAATAGTCCCACATCGAAAAATTGAAAAAGATTTTTCCACTTCATAAGTTAACCCACTTCTAGAAGGGGTGTCTTGGAAAAGACAAAGGGGGGACCACACATGCTACACATGTTACATGTGTACGCGCTTACGTACATAACATAACATATGTACGTGTACGCGCTAATCAAAAAAGCTAAAAAAAACTAAAAATGAAATACTGATGTACTACTCTTACAAAAACATAACATAAAACAATTTAATCAACAATAAAAACTACCTAACAGGTTTAACTAATTAAAAATCTACTAATTTTATACCAATATGCATGCAACACAGACACACACACGTGCTACCTGAAATGTAGAAAATAAACACCGTCACTTTGTTCGCAAGAGCCTGAGCGGCAAGGTCTCCATTGCCAACTGAAATTTCATGAGGTCAATGTAAAATAAGAGAACTACAGTTACTTTTTATAAATTACACTGAACAGATGCTTACCCATGGCTTGGGAGTTCTGAGATCGGATTTGGAGTTTGTTTTGGATAGTTCTGACTGGAAACTGATTATCACAGAAACCTGAAACTCCACAGAAAATGACCTGCAGACAACCTTGCAAATGTAAAAAAATTGTCTGGCACACTTCTACAGGGAATTCATTTGGAAGGATATTCAGCTGTTATTTGGTAGTTTGACTTCAATTCAGGGAAACAAAAATGACAGGTTGGCTTATATGTTTTGTATTAACTAATCCAGATTCATCAATTCATAGTTTTGTACTGTGAACATTATTTTACCATGCAGGCATTCAGCAGGACATGTGGTGCATGTCGTGTGTGCATCATCTATAAATTAAAAAAGTGGACATATATATGGTACATACATCTACAAGAACTTGACCTGTTCTCCAACATAGATACATTTTCATATAATGTACAACAATTTGCATGTGATAATGGGAGGATATTTTGTGTCATATAATTGCTTCCATTTATAATTTAGACATAAATTTTAAAAATTCACTATGATAATTTCTCAACAAATAAAAGGGTGTGATGAAGGAGTCAAGTAGCTTATATCTAAGCAACTGTCTCTATGACACCAAAGAAGCAAGTTAACTTCTGCCTCTCATGGGTCTCCTATACCATTAATGACAAGTGTATGTGATCTTATATTCCCATGATCATAAGGAACATGTCAAGTTGTCAACCACCTTCTTCACACCAAGATCCTAAAATTCTATAGACAGACCAATAACTTAATTAAAAATGTTTCAAATATAACATTCAATAAAGTTTGTAATCCCTTTGAAAAGCCTGGATTAAATACAAAGGGGAAATAAAAAAATCTAGTGATTTAATCTAATTTTTGAATCCTAGATTGGTGGGAAGACAGTATGCTCTTTGTATTACATCGTTAATATAAAACCAGAAATTAGTGACAATTCAAACCTCAAGATGGTGGTGTATATGATTGATTATAATAGTTAATTATGAATAATATAATCAAGCTACAAATTATGGAATTAAGATGTTGAAGTCCCTTAATCCCTACTACCATCAATTCTTTGAAAACACCAGTTCCATGAGCTGCTAATAAAGTTGTATTTTAACTGTATTGTTAACCAATTATATCATGAACGAAAGCAAACAAAAATCCATTATGTCAGATATTAGAAGAATGAAGAGCAGGAATTGAAGAGATAAATTCACTGACAGATAAGCACAAAGCACTCACGCAGCAGACATTGTAGGGCACACCAAAAGCCGAGGAAGTATGATATATATGGGAAGAGTCATCGACCGGCAAATGTCGCCATCTGCTATCTAACAAATATGAGAAACATGTTAGTCCATTAAATGTGATTAGTCTGAGGAAACATTTTCAGCAGCTCAATTTGCTTGCCTGCGTCATCTGAATCACAGATGCATCGGTCACAAATTTCTCTCCAACAAGTATCGACTCAACACGGAGTAATTGAATATCAATAGAATGTTCTACGGTTATTTTACCATGGAAGCTTCTACGGTTATTTTACCACGAAGAGGTTCTGATAAAGAACAGCATGTTGCAATCTTTCCTGCAACTTTAAACCGATCTGCGACACACAATATAAAGTAAATTACTACTAAATTATACCATGTATGAAGTCCTCAAACCAAAGGAGTGTCATACTAGCAGCATTCTGAAGATTGTAGAAACCACATCAACTATGTTCCTTAATAGTGGAACAAAGATACCAAAGAACAAGAAATAATGATGGAAATTACATAAACATTAAAAAGGATGAAATTCACTTCTAGGTAATATTTATAAAGTGCATAAAAGTGAACAAGGATTTCAGAAGAGAAGGCATTCATGTAATTACTCACCACAATAAAATTATTATGTATCTGGAAATGTATATGGAAGAACATGCTAGAAATGTACACAACCTTGAAGGTAAGTTTTATAAGGATTAAACCAATGTCAGACGGGTGTAGCATGTGTGATGTACCGTGAAAAAATGGAGAGGGACTAAATGATGTTGATGGAAGTAGCAGGATTAAATACTATAATTACATAATGTAATAATCTTTTTTAATGTTTATGAGTCTGGGAAAATTGAGCACATATCCCACAATAACTACACTGTTACCGACCAAAAAAAACTATATTGTTCACCCAGATAATATGAATGATACTGTCCCATCAAAAGTTTCCATTGTTCAGTTAGTTGGCATTCTTTCATTTTTCCTTACTCCAGACATATACACCTTCAAATTTTTATTAACAGCATATTGTCACCATGCAATTTGCAGATATTCAAGAACATGATAGCAAAGACCTCCCAATTTCTGAACTATGCTAGGTAAGTGCAATATGCTTACATATCTGCAATAAGCTGATGCTATTTTCCATTTTTCTTCTGTTATTTTAAACGTGTTTAAAATCAACAACTGACTGATCATAAAACAATACAGCCTTAAGTTGACTAATCTGATATGTACTTTGACATAAATCAACCACTCAGCTTCAACCATCAATGGTTATCAGAGCAAAATTTAAGATACAAGCAGGAGAAAACCTGATAGAAGTTCAGGGACCAGCTGATGTTTCTGCGTGTCTTGGGTTATGTAGAAACTAACTATATCGGGAGATATAGGTGACTCCCAAAGATTGTCTGAAAAAAGAAAAATAGGTAAAAATCCATCTAAAGAAAACATCAGAAAACAGCTTGGAAGAATTAGCAAACCAATGCAAACATCCTTGCCTTTATCACTTTCTATTAGGAATTCCATAGTAGCAGACAAAGATTTATGTAGGTAACCTCTCGATATGTCTGCAGTTATCAAATACTAACATGTGAAATATTAGATATTGCACCCAGTGGAAAAACTAGAATGAGAATTTGAATTTGAGTGAGAAAATAATGTTCTGAGAAGGGAAAAAATATGTGCAGCAAAAGCAGTTAACTCAACATAGAGTAAATTGGCCAGGAAAAGGATAGCTGAAATTTGAGACAAAATTGTTTACCTGAATGCTGATATTTGCTCCATGATACGTCTCATAAAATGTTGGACGACCAATGCTCTCTTGTGATCTCAGATTCAGGCAAAAAGGCATCTAACAACACAAGTTGTGAACTTTCACTAGCTGGGTTGTTTCAAAATTGACAGACGCAACATTAGAAATATAAAGAAGTTTGAAATTAAAACTTTGTTCTTCAGTTTTGGAGTGATTCATTTTGCTTCTTGATCTAACTGGTTTTCTAGTCCCACATGGGAAATGGACTGAGAGTCTATGATGTTAGAATTTTACAAATATATACGATAGAGAGAACACTGGAAAATATTAAATTATATGCAATCAGGCTAAAAGTGTTAAAACAGAAAACTACAAAACAGATCAGTTTGACTTCCTATTACTAAATCTTGAGACAACTTGTAGATAGCATAAATTTCAGGAAGGATGATAAAACAAAACTCATTCATAATCTGTCCAACTTCTTTTACAGATCCCTAAGATCAATTATTCAATCATGAAACCAAACCAGAGACTTCTTCTACAGAAGATGGATTTTCCAACGTCCAATTCATCCTATCTAAACTCCTACATCTAAATGTCATTTTCTTCATCTACATCAGATTCAGGACAGGAAAAAAGTAAAATACATATATCCAAGTGACTGATTTGCAATAGTGCTAGGGATTTATAAAAAGCTTCACTTGCTTGAGCATGTAATGGAGACAACATCAATGTTCTCCCGGTTCCTCATGCTTTATGCTCTAGCTTTTCATGTCCATCTTTAGGTTTGAGAATGAAAGGAGAACACCCACCAAAAATAAATAAAAATAAAAGGGGAACAATTGATAATTTTATAGTCATTTATATTTCAGTCCCCATCAAGTGGGAGATTGCATTAACATGTGAGAGATCAGTTTTTTTTTCTTTGCGCCTTGCAAAAAAGCATAATAAAAAACATTACATCAATAGGTATTTGCAAGCATTGTAGTTGTTGATCATTTATCAGATCATACCTCTGTGCAACCTGAACCTAACCTTCCAGATGATTTAACCACTGTAGTCTGTCTCCTGTCAGGTAACAGATATTACATCAAGTCAATAACAAATATTTTATAGTCATTCAATCTTCTCCCCCATTGAAATTAATTTAGTGAAGCCAAACAAAGATGAATTAAAGATGTGAAAAACCCAAAACAACCATTCAATGTACAAAAGCTTACACATATATTAAAAATATTGCACGCCCCTTCATGCCATGTGAATACTTGTGTCCAAGCCATATCCAGGCATCATAGGTTGCTTATCATAGAGCTAACAAGGCAGATCAATGGGAGGAATGAAAGAACTTTATGGCTTCACACTATATGAATAATAAAATGTTCTTTAAAAGATAAGAGATCGGTGGATGTGGATGCCAGAGGAAATGACAAAGATAAGGGTGGTGAATGCAATGATTAAGGTTGTGTGTGAGGGACAGAACTATTTGAAGGTGCCTGAGGGTTAAAAAATCATATGCCACCACTGCTAAAAGGGAAACCTTCTGGTTAAAATCTGTTAGATATCTCTTCATAACATCTTAACATGTTACACTAGCTTTCTTCAATATATCATAGAGCACAGTACATTTCAAATGAAGCAAAAGACCATCCAACTTAGACCACCATCTGTCTTATAAGTTATATATGATGGTAGCCATTAATGAATTGACTTCTATTCCCCACTGTTTTTATTTTACCACAACTGAATCCATCAGCACATTGATCAGATTCTGGCAAACCTTATTGATGGCATTCCATTCAAATACATGCCAACTTGTCAAGACTTGGTCAATTAAGTGAAAGAGAGCTAATTATAAGAAGAGCAGCCTACATAAACGGAACTGAAACAGTCATGCACACTTGAAAACAAGAAGGAAATATATTTCATTTGGAATCCAAGAACAAACTACTCACACGATGCATATAGGCTTCGCAACGCTGTACAACGATTCAATAACTCCCGTCATACCTTTCCGAACCTTCGGTACAATATGAAAATCCTCATCAGGCAATGAAAACAACATCCAAACACAAAAAGGAGAAGAAGCCCCTCAAAAAACACCAAACTCACAAAACAAATTGGGTATTTGAGAGAGAATTCAGAATTCCAAGTTGAAATAAAGACCAAACAAAAGAAAAGGATCAAAAACAGAGACCCAGAAGAAACTTTTTCACTGAAACATAACCGGGCATTCAAAAGCGAATCTTTCCGATTCAAATGCACGAAACATGATTTCACACGAATCAAAAAGCGTGCAAGAGCCTGAATTGATTGAGATGGACCTGGAAATCGACGGTTCCGACGGCAGTGACCCGGATTTCTGAGTGAGAGATCGGGGAAGAGAGTGTGATCACGATCTTGCCTTGAATTGGTTCCTGTTTTGGTGAACATATGGTGAGGAAGGGGTGTGTGTGTGTGTGTGTGTGAGAGAGAGAGAGAGAGAGAGAGAGGTGTTTACGTTGGGGCGATAGATTCTGTTCGAACGGGAGAGCTTGAGCTCAATCGACATGGCTGCCGATCACGGAGAGGCCGAGGGAGTCGGAGCAGATGAAAGGATCTGGTTATACGAGAGTCCAAAAAAATAGAAGTTCGAACCGTATAATCATTGGGAGCTGTTAGTTTTCTATCTATACTGCAAAACTCCAAAATGCAACCCCCCACACACACATATATCTGGGTAGAAATTCAATTAAATAAATTATTATATACTTTATTATTTTTTTATACCGAAAATGTGGACTCATCCAACTTAAAATAGAATAATTTATACTTTTAATTAAATTATAAGATATCTCATTATGTTTATTATTTTTAAAAAATTGAATGAGTTTTGACAAGCAAAATGAGTAAGGTGGGGTTTGGTTACTCGAAAATTGAGTGCTTATTAGAATGAAGACGTAATATTCAATGTTTATTTCTTACACAAATGTTTGGTTGTTACAAATAAGTTCAGAAAATCTTCCTCTTTTTGCATATAAACCCTTAAAATTTTCATCTCCTCCACGACACTTTTTTTCTGCCTTCAATTTACGCAATTTGGTCCCCGACGTGAAAAGATCATAATATCCCGCATACTTTGTGATTTTTACAGACGGTATAAAAGCTCATTTTCGAGCTCCTCACTCTCCTCACCAAACACATTTGCGCCGCTCGAGAAAGAAACAGATGAAACTCTAATCACCATTGTCGGAACCCCCATTTTCGAGCCCCTCCACCGTCGCCGAACACCCCCTCCACCGTTGCAGAACACCCGACCTTCAACAAGCCCTAGACTGTCCGATTCTCCCCCTTTGACCTTCTTCAACTTCAGTTCAGGGCATCTTCTTCTTCAAGTCTTCTTTGATCTTCAGATCAGGCATCTTCTTCTTCTTTGATCTTCAGATCGGATCTTCTTCTTCTCTGATCTCTCTCTCTCTCTCTCCGTCTCTCTATCACTCTCTCTCAGCCTCTCCTCTCTCAAGCTTTTATAAAAAGTATCAAATTTGTGACACATTAATGAACACTTTTATTTAATTTGGTTTAATTGTGACAAGATGATTCAACTTACACATATTTTATATTATTTTGTTTTATTTGTTTTATTTGTTATAAAATGTCTTTTTATCTTGTGTAATTTATTTATATATTATTATTTAATTTGTTTTTATGAGCTAAAAACAACATGTTATTTTGTTCTAAATTGTGTTTTTTTTCTTTTAATGTAATTACCTCTAAATTATTCTTTGCAATCTCCACGGACTTAGCACAAAATTATTTGTTTTTTATGTGTAGGTTAATCCACGAAAATATTTCATTGTTCTACATATGACATTAGTGGTTGATTTATTTAATGGAATAAAGCAATAATCTTTAATATCTCAAAGCATGTTTTCAGGGTTTCAACCAAACATCAAAATAACATTCAACACTTATAAAATGGACCAAAATACCATTTCAATAATCACATAAGTCAACTGGTTAACCAAACACACTTATTTAAAATACTATTTAATATTTTTCATTGAACCAAACATTTTTTCCCTAAAACTCTTAAAGATTATCATCCTTCCTCTTTCTGCACTTAATAATCAGCACTTAAAATCCGCTTTTCGCCGCTGCCAAACAGCTCCTAAGTTTAATAATTACAAATTTATAACAATGTGTTAGTAAATGATTATTCTCCCAACTAAATATCCAATCCCACCAACTCGTTGGTGTGGTTGGGAACTTTGGGAAGAGAGGGGGAAACAAGGGAAAAAAGAAAAATGTTAATACACGCAGCCCCGTTTTGCAGCTTGTACGCTATAATAAAATAGTATATGTTGCTTTATCATAGTGTATAGGGTTCTAACATAGTATATGACAAAAAAAAAATCATAATGTATCTCAGTATATGCATTATTTCATATAATAGCATGCACTTCAAATGATGAATATATAATTTTATAGAAAATAAAAAACAGGCTGAACTACAAAACGGACTGCAATGTGGGCTATGTGTATCTTTTTCCAAAAAAGAAAGAGGAAGAGAGATAGAAAGAGAGAGGATGGTAGAGTGAAGGAGGTGACAATTGGAGGATGTCGAAATGGGGCAGGGGGAGAAAGAAACAGAGAGTCAGGGAGAGGGCCACGGTGGGGGCAAAGGTGGCTTGAGATAAATAAATGTGCTAGTGGATAATCCATTTTCTATTGTATTTTTATGTATTTTCATTTAGAAATATACTATGAGTGTGATTCTATAACATGATGTACTTTTTTTAGTTAAATACGTACTTAAACAATTGTGAGTTATAAAAGATGATAAACGGAAAAACATATTCAATGTCATAATATTTTGGGATTCCAGAATTGAATATATGGATGGGCTTAAAAACCATTACTATGTGATCCTCGAAGATGAGAAACTAAACCCTTGTTTGTGGACATAAATTTTTTCGTGTTTAATAACTAGTTCAGTTTAGATAAATAGAAAATGTTAGACTCGGTCTTCTTTTATTTTTTTTTAATAGTAAATATTATCTAATAAAATATATGTACTAATCAAAAGTTTATTTTGCTCTAGTTCAAGATCCATTTTTAATAAGTATAAAACAAAATTAACAAGATATACATGCCATTTATAATTCTCTCAGTTTTTTTTTCTCAAGCTCAACAAATTTGTTGTCATTTGTTGAGGATGTTCATATGCTTTAATTTTATTTTTCTAATCTAAAATATAAAAAAATAAAAACATAAAACTCGAAATTGGAGGGCCTCGGCCTCGGCCTCGGGCCAAGGCAGTTTAGGCAAATCATAAAAAGATGGCGGAGAAACAGCTGATCATCGCCGTGGAGGGCACGGCGGCCATGGGTCCCTACTGGAAGACCATCGTCTCCGACTACCTCGAGAAGATCATCAGGTCCGTTCGGCCAAAACATCTCTTCATCTTGAAATGAATGGTTTAATGAGTTTTGTTGGATCGTCGTTTGATTCGTTTCACCATCCAAAGATGAAAGAACCCTTTTTTATTTTATGTTTTTATCGATTTTTTTTTAAGATAGGCTATCCGTTTCATATCAAGAAAACCAGGCAATACAAGACAAATTATCGCAAAATTTTATCGAACAGAATTTTTTTTTTTTTTTGTGATAACCAAATTAAAAAAGAAGACTTTTTTTGTTAGAATCAAACCTGTCTTGGTCGGAAACAAGAATAGGAATCGCTGCGCTTCAATTCTCTTCTTGGTTATTCCATGGTGAGATTTCGAAGAAATGAAAACCCAACTTCAAAAAAAAATGGTGCAACCAATTTTTGTTTGGGATTTAAACCCAAACTGAACAGCGAAGTTCATTTTGATTTTTATGGGACCAGTGGTTATTTTTGGGTTGGTGACTGATATGATAGAAGAGTCAGTAGTTTTATGTAGAAAGGTATGAGAGAAAGGGTTCTTTAGAGGATAAAATTGAAGTTGAAAAGACGGAAAAGAGTTCTTTATAAGGCAGATAAACACTCCAATAAGAGAGATACGAAGTCATAATCTTAATAATAGAGGTTTATTCTTCAACAACGCTGTCTTAGATAAGTCAGCTCCCGGTCCTCAAAGGGCGGTTACCTCCCTTCTTGGATGGCAGATATGGGACATTAATAATTGTCCTCCTCTGCCGGTTCATCCAGTATGGGTCCCATCATATGCCGCATTCCCCGGGTTGCCATTTCACCTTAGGTACCCTCATGGTTACTCGACTCTCAGGCGATCTTTCTGTTGTAAAGGACATCGCGCCCTTTTGGGATGTCGCAGCTATCTCTCGATATGCCGTGCATAGGTGACTATCCCTACATCATGCATCGTCAGCACCTCACTTGACAGAAAGCTTCGGTTACGGCCTCCACCTACCCTGTACAAATTGGCTCAAACCAGGGTAGGAATTCTGCTCAGGAATAAGCACCCTTATAACTGGCTACTTGTAAGAACAAGGAACTACAGATTCGGCAACTTACTCGAGATCTCCGTAACGAAACATTGTTTACGACATTCTTGTTATTGTTTTTTCTGTTTTTTTTGTTAGTATTGCCTATAGCCCCGCGGGGCCTATTCCCCCTTGAGGGGGGGAGGGGGTAGACAACTTAAGGGAGCATAGAAGGAGCAGGAAGGAGATACTGAACTGAGCTAAATGAATAAACAAAGAAAAAGAGAAGATAACCGAAGGGAACTTTCTCGTGTGGAAATCACACGAGAGAAGATTTATGTGATTTGACAAAAAAATGCTTATGTCCATAGAGATAGAAGAGAGAACTTTTCAGTATTTTTTTGGATAATAGACTGTGTGTGTGGGGCTATAGATATAACTCTCTATTAGTAATGGCAAAAAAAAAAAAAATTGCCATGGGGGGAACTCTATTGCTGCAGTTCTTCCTAGATGTTTAGAAACCGGAATTCCAGACATAATCCCAAGAAGATGGAAGGTTGATGTTAGTAGTGTAGATGCCTCATGAAATAGAGGTGTGCCTTTGGGTTGCTGCGTGATTGATAATATTATCTACGCCAGAGGGAACGTCTATGCCATGTTATTGACCATTTGCTGAATTATATAGGCTGTTTGGACTGATGTAATTACTTTTATGTACAAAACAGAGCTTGTTGAGAGCATAATATTTGTCAAAACAAGAAAGGGAAGAATGGATGTTGTGAAGAAAGATAAATGTGCTGCAAAGTTAAGAAGGCTAGCAACAGAATGAATACTAGAATATGCATGAGACTGGACTGTAAAATACCTACTGGATAGTGTCGGAATTTAGTCGTCTTTATTTATCTGCTTGTTAACCTTTTCTTCTTTTTTTTTCTCTGTTTTGTGTTTCATTTCATTTATGGCCACTTCCCCCTTTAGTTTTTAAGTTGCACCATTCATATCTCAACATGAATTGTGATGCTACATCCTGCCTCTCCTAAAAAAGGAAAGAAGAATTTCAAACTAGGATGATTTAATTCTTTGGCTTTTCCTTTTTATTCCACTGGAACTAATATGATATTGAGAGATATTGTCGTAAAAAAGTGAAATGAAGTGGCAAAAAATTCATTCTTTCTCTTAACTTTTGTGGTACAAGTCCAAGAAGTGGAAAAGGAATGTTAATAAGATAAAGTTATAGTAGATGAGGGATCTACAATACAAAAGCAGTTGCAGTTTAGTTTTTAATGAACCTGACTGCACTCTCCCATATATTCTCAACATAGGGGTTGGCATTTTTGTACCACATCGTTCCTAGATGAGTTTTAAGATGCACTCAATTTGATTCGTCTCTTTTTTTTTACTTATTGATATCATTTTCAATGTGTCTTATGTTCAGGTGCTTTTGTGGAAGTGATGTGACGGGCCAGGTAATTCTGACTTTGGCGTTGTTAATGTGAACTCTTGAGGTTATATATAATATTGTTCAATGCAATTATGCAAGTACTGTGCTATTGGGTGCGATATGCAATTTTGTACATTTCTTTCAATTTAAATCTCTGTCCTTGCCATTATGGACAATTATTTTCTGGAGTTTGTAAAGATTGGCATAAAAAACTTGAATGTGGGTTGATTTTGTAAGTTAAAATGTCTTAAGAATACAATAGTATTATTCATTTAGAAAAT
The DNA here is from genome assembly GCA_030737845.1 of Acorus calamus. NCBI lineage: Eukaryota > Viridiplantae > Streptophyta > Magnoliopsida > Acorales > Acoraceae > Acorus > Acorus calamus. The sequence continues at coordinate 18,642,764 of CM060858.1, read as the reverse complement.
GAATAATTTGATTTTCCTAAGACAAACTGTTCTAACAATTGAAGAGCTGCTCTTTTATCTGCATTCATGATGATTGATTATTACTCAGACATGGGAAGCCATAGCCAAATTGATTTTTCCACTGACAGACTAAAATCATATCAAACATTATATTCGTTGTTGTATCTGTGGTCCAGGTGGACATTCTTAATTGTCCAAATAGCCTGGAAGATTTTTATCAAAATACCTGCTATGCGCATCCAAACGAATCTTCCTAATGGTTCGGATGACCTGAGGGGCTACAACAACCCCAAGCTTGAAAATTCTAGAGGATTGTTTATCATTTCAAAATCATTTTCAAAATCAAATCTGGTCAACATATAATAACATTTCATTTCCTCTTGACTCACTCATTTTGGAATACACCTATTCCAAAATCATTTCATGTCAATAGGACAGATGATGGGTGGGTGACATTTTTTGTTCCGGGAAGGAGTTTTTTTTTTCTCGGGGTGAAGCCGTGGGGTTAGGGGGTGGGGTGGGAGCTTCCTTTAAAAATCAGTGGCTCAAATGAAAGAAGCAAGGTACTAAAGTGAAATTTCCAGGAAAAAGATTTAAAAGTGTCTGGTACATGTTATCTTCCAGTGTAGTAATTTTGAGTTTTATTTGCTTTTCGGCTACAGTTGTTACATTAACTTTCTTCACTGGCTTATTAATTATAATAATGGATATGCAGAAGCTCGCGGGCGTGAGCTCTGAACTTGCACTGGTCATTTTCTATGCACAAGGTCCTTATAGCGGTACAGATATGATCCATACTTCACATAATATGCTTTGCAGTAATACTTAATTGTCTGTTTACTTGCATCATGCTAGTTGTCTATATCTTATTGTGTACTTCAGTGGGTTATCAGCATTAATCTGGTTTGTAACATAGAGGAGGCATATTGCCTGATTTCCTGTTCTGCTTGTTCAGTATTGCAGTATATGACACAGTGTATTGAGATTAAGTGTTATGTGCTAATTAAGATTCAGATCTTATAGTTTTTAAATTTTGTCATAGATATTTCACTTTAAAATTTTATATAGTGCATTTTTAGTTTCTTTTTAAGATGATTTTCGTCTTATCCTGTAAGTCATCATATGGCCTGTTTTGTTTTTCAAAAGCAGCTAATGAGGCTGTCACCATTCCTAAATTGAATTTTTCAAGAAAAATAATTTTGAATGAAGGAAAATGAATGAAAAAAATGACAAAGGTTGTTGACAGCATTATGTACCATTGAATTGGTGAATTGGATCTCAAAAATGTCAAATCTTAAACTATGAAGTTTTAGGTGAGAGGGATGGTAAGCGGCATACGAGGAATTACAACTCAAATATCAGAAATAAGTGAATACCCAGTGAATACAGATAAGTTCAAAATAGTATTCCTGGGCACTATTCTCTGGCCAGATGCAATTTTTTTTTCTTTTCAATAAGCTCTTGAGATTGAGAAACCAATGGAAATCCCCCAACTAGATCGACATCACTCTTGGGGTGGTTGACTTCCATTGAGGTTGCTAGCATCTGTCCAATGGATGTGGGCCATCCGTGGCTTAGGTGAACAGCAAGTTATATGGGTACAATGAAAATTATATCATGAAAAATAGGAATCAAATTTAATATGATCAGAGAATGGTCAATTTTCCTGGAATGGATTGATATGCCTTGTTTAAAATAATTAGGTTTAATAGCTCAATATGCATATTTATATTATACCAGCACCCCTGACTTGTCAAAGATTAAAACCCACCAGTTCAGTGTGTATGTATACATACCCATTTTTTTTGTCTAGCATTCAGCATAATTCAAGGAGGCTCTGATACCACATAAAATTGAGGATAAAGAATGAAATATGATCAATATATACAATTGCATAAGATTACACATCAATTGCAATAACCAACACTAACCGGTGTGATATATTTAGTGCACAAAGAACATGCCTTGGCAAGCATTCAGCATAAGTATTTAAACAAAAACTAAATCACTGTTTTTTATTTTGTCAGTACTCACTTCTACAGGTCCACCCTATTAATATGCAAAACTTTTTGCCAGTACTTTACAGTCCTGAAAGTAAAATGGATCACATTTTGATGAGATTTTGGAACCAAATTTTTTGTTTCATTTTTAAAGTTGAATCTGTTTAAGCATAAGCATTTGGTCATCTACTGTGGTATATTATCGCTTGACTCACTCATATAAAGTGAAAAAAATGTACTTAAATAATTATCATGATTTGGATTTTACTGGCACTATATGTCAATGAGACCAAATAATGAATCTGTAATGTTCATTTTTTTAATCTGCAGCTTGTTTGGTGCAACGCAGTGGCTGGACGAAAGATATTGATTTGTTTTTACAGTGGCTTTCCGCAATATCATTTAGCGGTGGAGGTTTTAGTGAAGCTGCAATTGCTGAAGGGCTTGCCGAAGCACTGAATGTACACAATATGTTATTCTACTTTCTATGATTGTTTATTGACCTATAATTTGATCTGCATGCAAATTCCACTGTCTATTGATTATCATCCTGTAAGTAAAATATAGACATTGCACCTATGGAACCTTAGGGCCTGTACAACTTTCTCTAGATCTGTTCACATGGGGCTGCACATTGTGTGCAATAGCCGTTTGAACAGGGTTCAAATGTCTATTGATTTTTTTAAACAATTTATAGCCCAATATTTTTCCCCCTTTCCCCCTTTATTTCTTCATCTCCCTCAAAATGGTTCAAACCCCTTTCCCGCCAATCTTCCAAAATCCTTTGATATTCCAATTTCTTCGTATCTCCAATTTCTAAGTTGGTGATGTGATTGGGAAGCGGTCCTTACTCTTTTTTTAATCTAGGTATTCTTTTCATCGTTTTTTCAATCACTCTTATGTTAATGTTTATTTTTAGATTAAAATTAAGTGGAATGATGTTTATTTTCGTCTACATTGTTGTGTGTTTTTTGAATACTCTATCCCAATCTCAAACCCTAGATCCCAAAAACTTTAACCATGTTTCTTTCCCAGTTTTTTGTAGTTTTGGTTTTTTTTTTTGTTTTTTTTTTATGGTTGATTCTCAACCCGGTATGGATCCTTCATCCGTTGATATTTCTATGATTGTAAAAACAAACATGCAGTTGATTGAACCTTTCATTGTCGTCCTTTGCTTCTTGATCAATAAATTGCCATAAAGAAGATCAAGAATATGCCATCTTATTTCACTATTCCCACAATATTGAATCTCGTGGATGGTTGAACATTACTTGTTTAGGGGGTGTATCTTATCCTCGATATGTTCGTTGGTTTGCCAACATGTATGATGTAGCAATTGAGAGTCGTTCGTTTACAATTTAAAATTCATAATTCTTTTTAATTAGACGATACTAATTACCATCATAGATCGTGTATCCTCCGACGGCTAGACCATCCTGACCATCATCCTTAAACTAACTTAGATTAAGTATGGTGCCTACCATTTCCATAATTTAAAAAAAAATTAAATTTTATTAAACTCAACCAACTTTGTACGGGCCTGGAGGCCTATATTAAGACCTTTTTGTTGATGCTCAATTGAGGTCTGAAAACTAATACTTGAATTCGAGAGAAATACAGCTCGTCGTTTACTTTATTGAGTTGACTGGTGAAGTTTATCCACAATTTTGTTTTTTTAGTTTATTTTATTGAGAGTAACAAAGTTTTAATTTCCTTCCTACTTTTTCTTTTTAAGTTTTCCTCTGTTGTGTACTTCAGCTTCCCCATATGCGACATGCATCAAATTCTTTTTTTTTTTTTTCATTTTTTTGTAGGTACACCCTTTCCCTCAAAGTTGCTGATATAAAGGTCACCCTCCTCGAAGTGAACCACAAATCTATCTTTTTCCATCTTGGTCTAGTAGCACGCATCCAAACAACCCCAAGGCCCCAAGATACTTTAAAGACCCTACTCTTCAATGACATATTTGTCCCTGATATACAAAACTATGCTAGCCCCTGCATAACAATGACCCCAGTCTTGGACAAATTGGACCACTGATTCCCAGATATTCTTGACATAGGACCTTTGACCCCTTAAATATGAAGTGGTTCCACGCTAGCCAAATTGCCCAAGCAGCCGCCAAAATAAAGAATTAGTGTATCTTCATTAAACAATATGATTTTAACTGGGGCTAATTGAGGCTCCTAAAATCTTGCTATTAGAATTGGGGTTTTTTTTTTGTTTCAATAGGGGTTTATTTGATTTAATTTGAGCATGATCATAACTCTATATGTCTTAGCAGTTTTCTTTCTCAAATCTCAGATGTTTTCATTAAATTCTGATGCAAGCAAAATACAACAAAATATGGAAGGACAAAAACATTGTGTGCTTGTTGCTGCAAGCAACCCATATCCTCTTCCAACACCAGTCCCTCGCCCTCCCCAGTGTTTGGAGCAGAATGAAAAGACTGACACACAGACAGAAAGTCGCCTTGCCGATGCAGAGACTGTTGCTAAATCATTTTCTCAGGTATGGTTAATTTCATTGCATATTTCTTAAGATGGTTTTCTTACACATCATTCATATGCTGCAGTTCTCCAGGCTATTTGACTTTTCTTTTTTTTTCTCCTGATCACAGTGTGCTGTTTCCCTGTCAGTCATATCTCCAAAACAACTTCCAAAACTCAAAATGATTTACAACATGGTATGCATTTCATGTCTTCATTTTTCATTTTAACTTTCCGCATTTTCTTTATCATAAATGCAATCTGTTATTAGGGATATTCTTGTGGGAGCTTGTGGTTCAATTCAAATGGATGGCGTGTAGGCCTTGATCAGTGGGACATGTAAAAGTTTGATCCGCTTCATCATTACTCTTCCCAGAATGGATCTTCACTAGTTTTATTGACTAGTTTTATATTCTCAATGTTATGATCTTCCAAAAAAATTAGTTTGATCTTAATGGGGGGGTCGGACTCATCCACTGTGATTGGATCTAAAGCTCCATGATCACCTCAGCTCGAGAAGACATGGCATTCAAATCAAATTAGTTGAGAACCTTAAAGAAAATTGTCTATTTAGGCTTCAGTACAATATCTATCGACCAAATTGTAAAATATCAGATTTTATTGACTATGTCAGACCACTACAGTTCGACACCGACACAGGCCAATACATGTTGGGACACAAAGCTGACACTTTGTATTAATGTTTGAAAGTCTCTATGTATTGATTTATAAATCCCTGATCCTAGATTGGTCAGTATCATATCCTTTAGTTGTGAATGCTAATGCTTAGCTTATCTCTGGGAAGAATTTGAATCTAGTATTGTTCTGCACCTCGTGTGATCGTGTCTGCATCTTCAATGTTGTTGATCAAACTGGTAGCTCTGATTTTGGGCTTCAGATAACTTTTTTTTCTTTCCCTCTTTCTACCCATGTAAATAAGAGAGGGTCAAAGAGCTCCCTATCTGGCCTCTATTCCCTAATCTTTCTTTTTAAAAAAAACTTCACATACCAGACCACCCCGTCCAGCCTCTATTCATTGCTGGTCCAGCCTCCTTTGCTGCTGTCTAGCCCTGTAGCTGCTGCCCGGGCCATATCTGTTGCTGTCCAAATCTGAAATTAGATTTCCAGCCCTCTAGCTGCTGTCTGGGCTAGATTTGTTTCTGTCCATGCCCTCGTCGTTGCTGTCCAGCTATGTCTGCTGTTGCCAGGACTCTCTAGAATCCGTGTAGCTGCTGCCACGACTCTCCAGAACCTTCTTTCTGCTGCCACGGACTCTGAGGACGTTCCAGTTGTCACTGAAAAAAACCCAGCCCCCAAATTCTGCTTCAGTATATGAAGCACAGCCCCAATAATCCCACAAATTAAACTGAGTATTCCTAAATTGAGTGAATGTCCATGATTTAGCTGAATAATATCTACATTGTCTTTTAAACTAGCCCTAGTTCTATCGTGTGAGGTTCTATCCATCGTTTGATCCCTATTGTCTAGGATAAAAGGGTTTGCTATTATGAGTGTGCAATAGGTCTGTTTTTAATTAGTTACTTGCTCATATGTTTAGGGTGATGTCAGCTGAATTTATGGATTTCATGTTTTAGAAATTATCTTCTATGATCTCTACATTAAATAGTATGGTCACATATCAATTATACTAGATAAATCTTCATATTGTATGGGGAACCGACTTGACCATAACTTCAAAACAGGGGAAACACAACTCCCGTGGAACAGATCCAGTGAATGATATTGGGAAAAATCCTCAATTCCTTGTTCTATTGTCAGAGAATTTCATGGAGGCTCGTGCCGCTCTAAGTCGTCCAGGCATATCTAATATGGCACCAAATGCAAACTTATCGAAGTTAGATGGACCAGGGGTTCCACCCATATCAGGGGCTCCAACAACCTCAGTCCCTTCAGGTTATTTCAAGTTGATGGATGAATCTGTTTTTAAATTTGCCTTCATAACACATTTTCCTTGGTTGTGCTTGCTTTTGATTTATAAATATCGCTTATTGCATTGCTTCTGGGGTAATCAGACGTCCATTGCTTAAACATTATAAAGCATATTGAAGATGTAGGTTTAGTCTTTCAGGGATTGGGATAAATTTATCCGGACAGAGTGGGTTAGGGGGTGGGTGATTATAAGAAACATGAGGCATTTTCTTTGTGGGTTTAAGGAGGGGCTGTAATTTATTTTATTTTATCCAGATATGCTCTAGTAGCACAGTTATAAATGATATCTTTCCTATGTAGTGTTTGGCTGTGTCCTCATAATTATAAATGATATCAATATGGATTGTGGACAAATACTTGTCCTTCTTAGGGTTACTTCCTCAGAAGACATGCAGAAGATGATAACATAGCATCATTAGATGTGGGTGTCTATAGATGATATACATTATATTTCCATTTATTAAAACCCAAAATTAATATTTTCTTTTAGTTCTTGTAATCATGCCTCTCCATCATTCTACCACTGCTATTTCAACTCACTTTTCTGTTTTCATTATCCTATGCCTTTTTTTTTACTAAAGGTGGGAGTTTGCCCTTATAAATTTGTCAATTGTATTATACTCCAACGCAGATGAGGAAACTGCTTCAAATAAGATGAGGGAAAGAAAGTTACAAAGCTTGGGAAATGACACTTCAGTTAAATCATCCAACTATAATTATACCCTCCCTAGATGTTATAAGAATATTGTTTTTAGTCAAATTTAATAATAAACTTTAGATATCTAGCTAAATTTTCTCTTCCAAACAATTGGTAGGGTGGGTTTGCCTTTGAATAGAAGTTTAAAAACAGAAAATTTTGAAAAATAAATAAATATACATGCGTGAAATCTGGTGGTATTTAACATTGATTCTCTCCTTTGAAAAGCCTGTTCAATTTTTGGTGGAGAGCAGGTACAATGTCAATTTATTATCCTCTCTTTTTGGTCTTTACCTATCCAATCTCGTTGTCATGATCTTGTTTAGTTCTGCAAGAAAACTAGAGTTTGTGGATCCTAAAATATTGGTTTCTGTTGTTCTGAAGAATAAATTTGATTTGGAAAAGTCCTTGTATGCCACAGATGGTTTTTATATAAGGCAAGCAGTAAATATAGGTTTTCATTAAGGATTGGTGGGTGTCAGTAAAGTTACTGTTGTGGTTTCCTTGCTTTGCAGTGAAACATCTTGTTTCACTCCTTTTTTTAATGTTTATCAATTTTCTAATGAATTTGGTGGACACCCCAACCTTTTTTTCAAAAGGATAATGTTACGTACAACCCCTTTTCCATCCCCAATTCCAGGTTACAAGTGTTTTGAATTTTTTTTAAATAGTATACCTCATTTAATGAGGTACATGCTTTTATAAAAAATGAAGCATATGCTCCAATAAATTGCATGGATATAAATGTGAAAATTTTCTATTGAAGCATATACCCTACAAAGCACGGACACTTTCCCGGAGGCACCGTATCCGTGTCGGATACAGCTCCAGCCGTGTCTGCCTTCATTTTGTCTAGAACGCTTGGGACACGGACAAGACATGGCCCAGGACACGTCCGGGACACAGCCCAACCAGTTTTAGCCCAAAAGTAAAAAAGAAAAAGAAAAAGAAAAAGAAGACCCAGACATAGCCCACAAGTATTCAACCCATTTAAAACAGCCTATAACAACTTATTTAAACAAAATCTCTTTCATAAGGTAAAAAAAATAGTGATGTATTAGTTTAAAACAATGATTTATTGGTTAAAACAGTGATTTATAAAAATAGTGGTTTATTGGTTTAAAATAGTGATTTATAAAAACAGTGGTTTATTATTTAAAACAGTGATTTATAAAAACAGTTATTTATTAGTTTATACAATTGGTTATAAATAGTGAATTAAATGAAATGTGTTTGTTTATATAAAATAGTGATATATATTTATTTATTATATTAATTTATTTGTTGCCGTGTCCTAGCTGTGCCCGCGTCCTATTTTTTCAAAAATCGTTGTGTCGCCGTGTCCGTGTCGCCATGTTACCGTGTCCCATGTACGTGTCCGTGCTTCATAGCATATACCTCGTTAATGTGAGTACATATTTTGATAATTTTCTATTAACACATGAATTGGGGCTTGAAAAAAAACTATGTAACAACACTCTTTTCAAAAAGACCTGGTTTCAGAAATGCAAAATGACTCATTTTCTCATGTTCTTGTGTTGCAAAAAGAATCTTTACACAATACCAAAATTAGTAAAATCTTAATATTTTATCTGTACAATTCCACCCCTTTTTCATTAAAATTAAAAATAAGCAAATTGTTGATCATTACCTTATTTCTATGTCCCTATCAACGATCAGCTGATTGTGCAGATGATATTATTTTTTGTGCATAGGAAGATTAATTTCCTCTTCATGCATTAGAGCTAAAAATTCATTTCTTTTTTCCCTCAGAGAGATGTTCCTTTTCTCTTGGCATAATGATATGCTTACATGAGATTCTTTCATCCACTATGCAACTGAATATGAATGCAATTTTCTAAAGAAAGTATTGCTTGACTGAGGTTTGTTGTTTGCATGGTTCTATGATTTAATGAGGTGAATAAGTATTCTTTTTTTATTTGTATGAATATATTATATTATATCCATTCCGCATGCAACAGTTAGCATAATTGTATTTTCTTTTCTTTTCTTTTTTTAGTAGTGCATACTTTTTTTCCCTCACCATGTCATTTGGAGATCATTCCTGGAGATTTATTACTGAGAATTTAAATTAAATTCCTTTATTTTACAATGTGAAATGCTCAGGACCAATGATGAATCGCCAAACTATTCCTTCTGGAAATATACCCACTGCAACCGTAAAAGTGGTAGGTATTATGATAATATTTATATTTTCTTAATTCTTAAGATGAAAGGTATAGGCAAAACCTATATTACTTATAGAAAAGGTCAATTTCTTTGCATAATATATACGGCATATATGTTTATATATAATTTATAATTATATACTAATATGCATTCTTCTTATTTCAGGAACCAACCACAGTTACTTCCATGGCACCTGGACCTGCCTTTCCACATATACCATCTTCGTCGATTGGTAATTCACAAGGCATTGCAAATCTGCAAAATGCTTCTCCACCTGCCACTTCTCAGGAGATGAGTGCAACCAATGAAGGTTTGCAAGAACTTAAACCTCTGCTGAGTAATATGCCACAAACACAGCGTACTGCAATTGCAGCAGCAGCAAATGTGAACATTCTAAACAGAATTTCACAAATTCGACCGATGAACTCTGCATCTATGACTGGAACAAACTCTATAGGAGTCCCATCTATAGGGGGCACCCCTATGGCAATGCATATGTCCAACATGATATCTAATGGAATGGGATCAACTACCATTCCAGCTGCTCAAACTGTATTTTCATCAGCTCAATCAGGTATCACATCAGCTCCCACATCCGGGGCATTAATGGCTACCACACAGGTCCCACAAAACACAGCCGTTGGTTCATTTACTTCAGCCACTTCTAATATGTCTGGAAACACTAATATGGGAATTTCAGCACCACTAGCTACTCTTCAAGGAACAGTTGGTATGGGTCAGTCAGTGCCTGGTATGGGCCAAGGGAGTATAAATTCTGGAGCACAGATAGGACAAAGTGGTATAGGTATGAATCAAAATGTAATGAACAATCTTAGTGCTCCAGTCATCTCATCTGGAGCTGGTACAATGATGCCAACACCTGGAATGTCTCAACAAGTACCAGCAGGGCTGCAGTCTCTTGGGGTGAACAATGTTTCTGCTGTAAACATGCCTTTACAGCAACATGCTGGAACCCTTCAATCGCAGGCCAAGTACGTGAGAATTTGGGAGGTAATTCTGCACTCTCCATACTCTAACAACAAAAGAGATATGAATTTGAGGGGTAAATATTAAACTGAACCCCCCCCCCCAACCACACAGACACACGTTGTGGACCGCCATGTGAATCTTTTTCATGCTACTAATTTGATTTTTATTTATTGACCAACAGATTATGGTTCACCTTTTCTTAATGAATGGGTGGATTCTTCCACCATGGTTCACTCGCATATGATCCATGTCTACTTTATATTATATTCAATAAAATAATTAAAAAAAACCATCTATGATAAGTTGATATGATCTTGGAAGAGATTGTATGGAAGTTTTTGAATTTTACTGTGGGAAGATTGCTCATCTAATTTAAAATATGTCAAAAACTCTCCTGTGCATAGACTCATACTAGGGGCCAATTGTATTCTCCACACTTTAATATAGTGGAAGTTTGTATTTTTATTTTTCATTCTACCAAAGTTGTTTTCTATATTATTTTTCTACCTTGATTAAATTGCTTGATTCAATTTTTTTTATGCATGTAGGGAGCCTTATCTGGACAGCGGCAAGGACAACCTGTTTTTATTTGCAAACTTGAAGTGAGTTTTCTAATGTGGAAAAATTTTGAATTCTAGTGCATGCTTGCAACCATTTTAAATAGGGAAAAATCCAAATAACCCCCAATAAACTGCCGGAAATCCATATAACCCCCTAGTTTTTCCTAAAGTCCATATAACCCCTGAAAACAGATATGTAAATCCAAATAACCCCTGAGTTAAACCTCATCGACAGATGAGGAATATTCTACGAATAGTTCGTTTAGTTAACCCTTATTGAAAATACAATATACCAAAAACTCTTATAATTTATTAAAAATGTAGAAAACCTTCTATACATGACAATTTTAACCCTCTGGATAGATTATAAAATCCTAATCAAAGGGGTAAAATCATCATTTACAGATGACTTTTTGCATTTTTAACACATTGTAGGGAGTTTTTTGTATATTATGTTTTCAACCATGAATAATTAGACAGAATATTAACACAATAATCCTAATTTGTCAACGAAAATTTAACTTAGGGGGCTGTTTGGATTTACATAAGTGTTTTCAAGGGGTTATATGGAGTTTAGGAAAAGTAAGGGGGATATATGGATTTCAGACAGTTTGTAGGGGTTATTTGGATTTTTCCATTTTAAATATATAAATCAATTATATGGACTTGAAATATGACAAGGATGTTTTCCAGTTCACTAGCTATGTCAAACATAGATATACTTAAAACTTTCTGAATAAAAAATCATAGTTCGAAGTGCGTACATGCGGCTGCACATGCGGATGACCCCTGTATGTGGCGCATGTACCGCCCAAGTTCGAACTAACTTCGAACGTATAGAGGGCATTCAAACTGACTTCATATGTACAGTGGATGTTTGAAGTTCAGTTTAACTGCATTCGAACAATAAAACCCCCCGCTGGTGTCGAATTGTTGTTTGAACGGTAATTTGAACGTAGAGAGAACATTTGAAGTTTAGTTTCAAATGGTCTTTGGCATTTTGTTCGAATGACTGTCTTACCCTATGTGCGGCCACATGTAACATTTGGCCGCATATGCCATGTGCGGACCCCACCGCACATGGTTTTGAAGTATGTAAGAAATGAATGCCTTCATGAATTAGATGAACAATAAATTATTCAAATTTATATGTAACCAAGGTTTATAAGCTCCTGTTTGGGTTTGGGTTTAGCTAACCTGTCCCAAACCCACGTCGCTGCCATCCGTAGGAGTCAGGTGCCTTAATGCGGCTCTCCTTGCTTTAATACCAAAGAAAGAGCGCAATAGAGAATAATGGCTTTAGATCTATCAGTCTTGTCAACGGGGCCTAAGGTGGTGGCTAAGGTGCTTGCTAATAGACTTAAGCTGGTCCTCAGGGACTTGAGGAGAACTAGAAAACCTTCATTACCGGTCGAGCTCTTTAGGATGGTTTCATGGTGGCATAGGAGAGGGTCAACATAATTCACATAGAGAAAAGAAGAGGGGTCATCATCAAGCTTTACTTGTAGAAGGCGTATGATGTTGATTGGGGTTTTCTTATCCTTGTGCTTTGGTGCCATGACTTCAAACCGGGCTGGATTAGAATTATTCAAAGTTTCATGCATATTTTCGGTCAAGACATCAGTGCTAGTCAAGTGTAAGCTGTGGATGAACAGAGGTCTTCGGCAGGGTGATCTTTTGTCTCCACTTTTTTTCATTGTTTTGATGAAGGCTCTTAGGAGAATGCTTAAAATGGCTGAGGACGATGATTTGGTGGAGGGGTTGGCACGTGTATAAGGACGACACCTTGTTATTGAGCTGTGTGGAGGCGGCCTTGATTAGTGGGGCCATGTTTTTTATTAGGTGCCTCGAAATGCTATCGGGGTTGAAATAAATTACAGCGAGTTATCATTCTTGTGGGGTTAGTATTGTGGAATTCGAAGTTATGGTTTAGCGGCAACTTTGGGTGCCACATTGAAGGTTTTGTAATGAACTGCCTTGGCATTCCTCTGACCTAGGGGAGTTTGTCTTTGCAGGAGTGGAAGCCTCTTATTGGTAAATTCAAATGGCATTTGGAGGGTTGGATGGCTAGACACCTAAACATGGGCGGTAAGCTTGTCCTCCAAGTAATTCTTTTGGGCTCTATCTTCGAAGTCTCTAAAGGAATTCTGAGCAGGATTGGCAGGACTCAAAGACAATTCCTGTAGCATGGTGCCACCCCAGGCTCAAATAAGGTCCATCTTGTGTGTTGGGATTCAATTTGTGGATAGAAGCAGAGGGGAGGAATGGGGACTCTAAAGGAATTCTGAGCAGGATTGGCAGGATTCAAAGCCAATTTCTGTAGCATGGTGCCGCCCCAGGCTCAAATAAGGTCCATCTTTTGTGTTGGGATTCAATTTGTGGATAGAAGCAGAGGGGAGGAATGGGGATTCTGGATCCTCAGGACATGAATAGGGCCTTGCTGTGCAAGTGGCTCTAGAGATGGTTGAAGGTTCATAGCATGTTGTGGAGAAATGTTGTGGAGTTGAGGCTTGTCACTCTGGATTCTTCGGCATCTGGTTTCCCTATGGCTTATTCAAAAGCCTCCTACTGTGGAAGGATATTCTGGCCTTTGGTTGATAGATTCGAAGATGCTATTTCATGGAAAGTAGGCGGTGAAGAGCAAGTGAGATTTTGACAGCATAATTGGTACAACTGCTCTCTTTGCTTTTGTTTTCCCAGGATCATTGAGGTGGCTGCGAACAAGTCTGGGTTTGTTCGGGATTTTTGGAGCACTTCTGGAAATGTTGGGGATTGGTTGGATGGTAGGTAACATGAGGGCTTAATGACAACTAACTACAGTTATATGGATACTAGCATCAAAGCTCTCTGATTTAGATTTTGAGTTGTGTGATATAGTCATATAAACAACTGTACGTAACATGGTGACTTAATGTTGTAAATTCTCTACAATATTGGTGGTACTTAATGTTGTAAATGGCTGCCTATTACCTTCCGGGGAGGTCCGTTTGATATCCAAAAACTGCTCAGCAACAGGATTCCTGTAGGGGATGATGATCTTTCCAGAGTATGAGCGGTTTTATGTCTCTTCTAACTCATTCCATTAACTTTTATGTTCTCATGTAATATTTAATTTTTAATTTGACAGCAGCAGTTGGTTTATTATCCAAATCTTTGCAATTTCTTACTTATTATATATTGAAGATTTTTATTTCTATGACATTTCCTATTTAATTTGTATTTGCTTTTCATATGACAGGGTTACAGAAATGCAACAGCATCGGAAAAGTAAGTGTAGATTACATCTTCTATTTTGATGCTATGCATAAATCCTTGGACTTCTAAACTTTTCTTCCCGTGGGGTTTGCATGCTGAAGTTAGGCATGCAGGATTTTGTTGTTTCATAAGTGTTCAGTATATTAAACTGAATTACCACTATGCAGGCCGGAAATTTTGACACTATTAATTTGTTTATAGAATCTAATAACACAGAAGTTTTTTTGTGATATAGATTAAAACTGTGGTGAACATCGAGGATCTAGATGAATTGGTTTTTTAGAATCATGTCAATTGCATTGCACGTTAATTACTGTTATGGCTAAAGATCGCAAAGTATTCACCCTCGAAACTGAACTCGTGGCAATTCTAGTGACCATTCTTATTCATTTCAGGCTTGCATCTGATTGGCCGCAAACAATGCAAATTGTTCGTCTCATATCTCAAGATCACATGAATAACAAGTAAATTTCCAGTCATATTTGTCTAATCTATCTATAGTGATTTTTTTAATAGATATTGAACATTTTTTCTTACATGTTATTTTTCAAAATTTATTTTGTTTCAGGCAATACAATGGCAAAGCGGACTTCTTGGTTTTTAGGACATTAAATCACCATGGATTCCTTGCACAACTTCAAGAGAAGAAACTTGTAAATCTTTTAAATTTGGCGTGATATCTATAACACTTGAACTCTCTAGCTCTATATTATTATCATGCTGTGAATTTAATTAAATTTGTAAACTTGATTAAGGCTCCGTTTGGAAACACATATTGAAAAGTAGATTTTGAAATAAAGCTGCTTTTTAAGATGATTTTAGACCTTGACTTTTTTGTGATACTTTTTTTTAATTTAGGAATCAATATTTGAAAGGGGTTTAATGTTTGTAGAGAAAATTGCTTTTCAATTCAAAAAATCGATTCCGACCGAAAATCACACTTCTGAGCTTTTTAAAACACGGATTTCGAGAGAGAAATTAAAAGGAATCCAGCTTTTGATTCCGCCGGAATCCAACCCGTTTGGCTGCACGATTTGGGATTTTAGCTTTTCAAAAGCAGAATCGCCCAAATCGTGCAACCAAACGGACCTAATTTCCGTTCCTTCAGTCATTGGCTAGCATTTATAATTGTAGAATGCTGATACACTCCGTCTTTTT
>CM060858.1:18593745-18617475 GCA_030737845.1 Acorus calamus | reverse complement strand
ATTAGGTTTGGGCTTTCGAGATGATTGGGCTTAGTGTTGCTGTAAGTTGGTTGTCAGGGGTTTGATTCATAATTGAATTGTTCTGATTTATTATTTCATTATCAATGTTATCGAATATTTTTTTCAATTTATGTGACCAAACAATCATTAATTCACTGATATCCTATTCTATTACGTGATCGGCGCGTCTCTATTGGTGTGTGTAGGTGATCGGTGAGTTCACCAATTACGGCGTTTTTTTAAATGGAGTAATGATCTCACTATTTTTTCATTGTAAGTGGGTGTAAGCTTTTTAATGGGTCTATGAGCTGATTTATTTCAAAAAAAAATTTGATGCGCCGTTGGTTTGTTTCAATAAAATTTTGAGAGTTATATACCTCATTAAAAATTCAGTAAAACATATATCTCGTTAAACATTGTATATACATCATTAAATATTTTATTGCACTTACTAAAAATAAGTTCATTTAATTTGAAATAGAGAGATATACACTTTTTATCAAAGCATATATTTCATTAAATGATATTTACTACTTGAAAATAAATAAAAACATGTTTGGTCTGAATTTTGGTTGGTAAAACAAACTAATAACATTTTAAAAAACAAAACTAATTGGCTAAACTTTGGGTTAAACCAGTGGCTTGTTTATTTTATTTTTAAAAAAAAAATTCCTCTCACAACCTGGCGCCGCCCCTGCTTTTAGCCGCATTTCCAACCTCAATGGATCATGACCAGTGAAACCAAAAGAACCCCCCCCCCCCCCAAAAAAAAAAAAAGCAAAATTAAAACACAACATTTGAATTTAAGATATCGTTTGAAAACACATTTGCTTTAAAAAAAACAATAAACAAAAAGGGCAAATGTGTTTCAAAACACATCTACAAAAGTAAGGTTAATTAAATAGATATTTACAACTTTAATACAAAAAGATATATATGTTTTTTAGAAAATATAACCATAAATAAATGATTTTATTTATAGTTTATAATATATATAATCATATTTAACATGTTCGAAAATAAATATATAGACTATAATATTAATCGGATATCTCATTATCAATTTAATCCACTCACAAGTAGTTAATACATGTATGATATTCGTATATGTATTCGAGTCTGATATGTTAGGTACATACAACGGGCCTTCACTGTCATTATGAATTATTGAGGGGTGTCTTCATAATTTACCCAACCACTGAATAATGACAAACTCCGTTCATTAGGATGGGATAAATTCTATTCAAAATTGCCTATTCAACACCTTTGGACTCTTGCATGTGTAAGTCACCACTCCCTTTGTATTTATTCAAACAATAATGTTTTTCAGACTCCAATTTGTAGATCACATTTTAAGCCCCCACACGTGTAATCCCCATTTTACCCTTGAAAGAGAATTTTTCAATTTCTTGATAACCGGTCCATCAATAGCTCAGGCTGTTACCATTTGTTCAGAATTTTTTTGTTCCTTCTCTCTCTTCTTTCTTAAAAAGAAATCGAATTCAATCATATCATTAAGTGTGAAAAATAATTGAATTCAATTGTTTATCACGATCCAACCTGGTTGATTTACACTTCTCATCCATTTTTATGAAATTCAAAAACATAAGTCCGATTTCATTTTTAGAGAGGAATTTCTAATTTTTTGTTCTTGGATCCGATCGTTTTGTATCTCGTATCAGGAATGGTGATCGTTTCTTGTTTGCCTCTTTCGATTTTTTTTTTTTTATTGAGGTGTTATTTAGTGAGTTGAATTTTATTATTTCATGTGTATTTACTTCTGATCATCGAATTAAATCCGATTAATTGTTGATGTTGATATGGATGTTAATCTCTCTGTATTAATTTTTTATATATAAGAATGTGTAATCGTTTATATGAATTATTCAATTCATTGACATTGTTACTTTGTGATTGTAGTAATGTTAGATAATGAAGAGTTTATTTGTTTATATTAGATAGATTTGCTGGTGTATTCATTCATCAATTTAGATATATTTCAAATGTATCTTAATGCCAAATCATTGTAATCAGAGTCGGCTTCGCCTCCTTCAGCATCTGCTCCCTAATATGTGGAGCATTTGGTCTCTTCACTGCTTTAAACATCCGCTGAATGAATGGTGTGTCTGGTTTACTTGCATATGCCACTGTTAACTTAAATCAAGACTTCTTAGAATCAAACTGATTAAGAATATTTTGTTTATGATCCATAAACATTAAAAAACAGTGTGTATGATTTCTTACATTTTCAGATAAAATAAAAAACATTTAAGATACAATTTCAAATACATGCAAAAATTCAAGATACAACTGCAGATAAAAAAAAAATACAATTGTAGATGAATAAAAAAATTCAGGATACAATTTCATATACATTCATAAATTCAAGATACAATTCAAATTTATCTGCGATTCAAGATACATTAACAAATTAAATATTCAATTTTAAAATATTCAAGAAATTCAAGAAGAGACATCAAGATACATTTCATGTTCAACACAATTCAAGAAATGCTCAAACATATAGTTATCTAGATTTGAGAAGTTTTTTATATTCTCTTCTTCTCGCTGGATATACCAGATAAATATACATTCAATATTTTTCATTGTATTCAAACGAAAATCATCACATTACATTCTTATATGGTTTCGCGTTCTTCTTTCATCTAGATGATACATTCCAATATTCTTCATCATACATACTATATTCACTATCAAATCAACATTATTAAGATACAATCCATCAACTTCAAGAAGAAACATTCCCCATTTTGGATTAAGATACATTATGAAAAAAAATATACATTCAATGTTTCATTTTAAAAGTTTTAATACATATTTTTGGAAGGATATTTTAGCATTCGTTAAACAAGGTAAAATATTGATCTCGAATGCTTGTTTGATATTCGTAATCGAAAAAAACAAAAAAAAACAAAAGAATTCCTACACGATTGCGGACGAAATCGGTGGACAAATTAGGGATGAAATCAGAGATAAACATTGAGTACTTTTTTTGCCATTATGCAACGACTGGGAGAAGGAAAAAAATGATGAAATCGCAAACCATAGCTCTTCGAAAGGGTTTTGTTTAGAATCGGTGTTTCGTTTTTTCACACCGAGAGTAATGGGAGGTGGTTACGCATGGTGCAGCGATTAATGAGGGGTGTTAATTGTGGAGCGAAAATGTCAAAATCAAATGAAGGGTAGTATTGTCACTCTTTTCAAAAGCCAAATAGGAAACCAATAGGGGATTGACACGTATTAGAACTTCTCATTGGGGCTTAATTTTTTAGGCCCAGATAGCAAAACCTTATTCAAAACCTATACATCCATGCAAACCTCCATGTATCCACTATATAAATAACATCTACGGCTGTGTTTTGATTTCTATGAGAGGAACTATCCATTCCAATTGAGAAAGAAAAACAAGAGAGTAAAAACAGTCTGTACTGGTGTTCACTCCATCTCCATATCTAGAGAAAAATAAATTGGGTTTTCCCTCCTCAGCCCAAGATCTTTTTTTTTTTGCTTGGTAAATAATCTTATTCCATCTTAACTAAAAGGATTTACAAAAAAGTACATCAGTGCCAATCTTAAGAGAGATACAAGAAAAGAGGATGGGAGATGACTAACCCATCAGTAAGAGTGAAACTGATGTGCTGCTATGATGTTAGTAGAAACATAGGAGGAGACGGAAGCCTGATACATGGACCGCCGATTCATTTTGAGACTCTGAGTTGACTGATACCATCTTTATCTTCAGCGAGAAGTACTGATTCTAGCATTCAGTTGAGTGGGAGAGAATATGGTGGTACCCATTTGGGTTGCAAGTCCGCCAATGCGTCAGCCACACGATTGCCTTCTCTGTATACATGAGTAATCTTCCATTCACTGAATGAATTAGCAATCTCTTTGATTTCTCTGAGGTATCGGAATGCAGTCCATGGTATGGTGCCCCTCCCAAGCGCCCAAGCCACCGCCGTTGAGGAGTCAGACTCTGACCACACTTTGGATTGAAAGCCCTACAAAGACGAAGACCTGCTAAAATTCCTTGCAGTTCTAGAATATTTATAGAGGCAGCCCTGGTTCTAGCAGCCATTGCAGACAAACAATTCCCTTGGACATCCCTTACCACAGCTCCAAAAGCATATCTATCATCTCCAAGAGATCCATCTGAATTTATTTTAACCCAATCCGCCAAAGGATGACTCCAATTCACTTGCATGGAAAGGGTGCATTTAGGTTTCAAAGAGATACCAAACAGAATTTTACATGCCTCAGCCAAAGGAGAGCTTGAATCCTCCATTTCATAGCCATTAAACCTTAATTTAGTGCATTGGAGAATTTTCCTAATCAAGACATCCTTGTCTGGAGCACTTTGATTAAAAATCCAATCATTCCTTGCTTGCCATAAAGACCATACTGTGAGCAGAAGGATAAATTGTAGGATTTTCTTTTCATTCATAGTGGAGGCTCCCTTCAAGAACCAAATAAAAAAAGCCCCCAAGTTGCGATACTTTCCCTCCTTATTTTTAAAGAAGATAGAATGGACTGCCATATAGAGACTGAGAAAGGGCATTCCAAAAAAAGATGCACCGAACTTTCTTCGGATAAAGAGCAGAGAGTGCACCTGTCTAACATCACTATCCCCCACTTTTGAAGCCGAACTAAGGTCCGGAGCTTTTTGAGTCCTGCTTGCCAATAAAGAAAGCTCCAGCGTGGGGGAACAACAGAGCTCCAGATTGCCATAGTCCAATCAATAACGGGCTTTTTCTTTCTCACTATTTGCCAGGCTGATGAGCAAGTAACCGTTCCCGTTCTATTCCATGTCCAAATAAGAATATCAGAACCCTTTCCACCTACTTCCACTTGAGAGATCTCATCCCATATATGATCAAATTCACTTGGCCACCTTTCGGGTTTCTACCATTTGCCATTCAAAATGAGACAATTTACTATTGTCTCATATGGGGGACCCCAAAGAAGAAGAGCTTGGTTGTTAAAATGATGTTTAAGACCAAACCCATTTAGCCATGGGTCATCCCAAAGCCGGATAGACTTGCCCTCAAAAACTACATACTGTACGTTTGCACGAACCCACTCAATAGAATTTAGAATTTGTTGCCATAGAGATGATCCAGAAGAGGGAAAATCAGCATTCCACACAGATTTTCTTTTACAATATCTAGCTTTCATCCATGAGGCCCAAAGTGAACAATGATTGGAGGCAATCTCCCAAAATCGTTTCCCCATTGCATCCCTATTCCATTCCCCAATGCGTTTGAGTCCAAGTCCTCCCTCTTCCATTGGAAGACATACATCTGCCCAACATACTGCATGTATTTTTTTCTTGCCTTCCTCTCCAGCCCATAGAAAATCCTGACATATTTTTCCCATGGTTTTGATAGTTTTTTTTGGCAATGCGAATCCAGAAGTCCAGTAATAACTAAGGCTTAATAACACAGAGTGAATTAATTCTAACTGTCTTGCTTTTGCAAGGTAAATACCAGTCCAGGACTGAAGTTTTTTCCTCATCTTGTCAATCAGAGGAAGGCATGAAGTGTTGGAGAGGTAGCCCGACTGCAATGGGAGACCAAGATGTTGGACAGGAAGAGTACTCAGCGGGATGCCCAAGCGCTCAACCAATAATTCTGCATTTGAAGTACAGAAGAGTTGGCTTTTCTCAGAGTTAAGTTGAAGCCCAGATGCCTTTGAGAAGGAGGAAAACAAATATTGAAGTTCCATTGCTGAAGATAAAGAACAGTTCGTGAATACAATGAGATCATCTGCAAAAATAAGATGAGAGATATTGTTTGGAGATTTGATGAAACGCCCCAACTTGTTAGCTTGCACAGATGCTTCAATGGAGTAAGAAAGGGCATTCATAACAAGAACAAATAGAAGAGGAGACAAGGGGTCTCCTTGCCGTAATCCACATTTGGATTGAAAGAAACCAACAGGAGAGCCATTAACCAGGACAGAGAATGAGGCCATTTGAACACAATGAAGAATCAATTGAATCCAGGAAGCCGGAAAGTTAAGACTTCTTAAGACTTCCTTGAGAAAGTCCCATCTAACGCTATCAAAGGGATGCATCTACCTTGATGCATGCACGTCCTTTTGGAGAGGGAGAATTCATGTATCGGACTAGTTCATGCGCTAGCATAGTGCTATGGACTATATTTCTTCCTTTCACAAAAGCTGATTGTTGCGAGAGGATTAATTTAGGAAGCACACATTGAAGCCGAACCGCAAGAATCTTCGTAATCGTCTTGTACACAGTATTACAAAGTGATATGGGCCTGAAATGTTCAAAAGAATCAGCATGTTTTGTCTTCGGAATGAGGGATATAAAAGAGTGATTCATCTGACAAAGAAGAAATCCTGATTGAAAGAAATAACCAATTGCTTGTATGAAATCTTCTTTTACCACCTCCCAATATTGTTGGAAGAACCTTGCTGGAAAACCATCTGGTCCCGGGCTACTAAGGGACTTAGCAGAGAAAAGCTCATCTTTTATTTCCTGTTCCCTGATTGGTTTAGAAAGAGACTGACAATCATCAATAGAAAGTCTTACAGATGGCTGAAGAACAGGAATCGGGTCAGACCTCTCCTTGTTTAGGAGTAAAAAAAATACTCTTTAGCATGGTCCTTAATCACCTTTGGATCATTAGAGAGAGACCCATCCTCCAATCTTACTTTGCGGATGGTGTTACTCGCAGCCCTCGCTTTTAAGGAAGAATAGAAGAATTTTGAGTTCTTGTCTCCCTCAAGAAGCCATAACTGTCTAGATTTTTGCCTCAGAATACTTTCCTCCCTCTGCAAGATCTGAAGATATTCGTGCTTTGCTTCAAATTCCTTCTGAACAAGCACATCATTTAATGGGTCAGATAGGGAAGCCTCCTGGGCTCTTTCGAGCCTTTTCCGACATGTCAAAAGTAGATCATTGATGTTACCATAAGTGTCCCTATTCCACTCCTTAAGAACACTTTTAAGGTACTGCAATTTTTTTACGAGAACATACATTGGAGACCCATTGAAGTTTCTAACCCAAGCTTGCTTAATAACCTGCTCAAACTGTGGATGAGTTTCCCATGCCGAAAAATATTTAAAAGGTCTTGGTCCCGAAGGGAAAACGGGGTGAACTGTGACTTGGAGAGCCGAATGATCAGAAAGACCAGGGGGAGAGCATGATAGAAACTATCAGTGTGCTCCAACATCCATTGTGTATTAACCAATACCCGATCCAATTTACAAGCAATCCGGGTCTCCTGATTATTACACCAAGAAAAAGGACTACCACTCCGCTGTAGATCCTGAAGATGACAAGCATTAATACAATTATTGAACTTGGAGATCCTTCGAGAGTGGGGAGGACGTCCTCCCAATTTTTCGTGGGCATAACGAACCTCATTAAAATCCCCCCCAACCAGCCATTTAGACAAATTAGCAGATCCTGCCAAGATTTCTAGATCACACCAGAGAGAGTTTCTTTTACTTGAGGAATTAGAGGCATAGATCACTCAAATAAAATAGTTTGGAAAATCCCCACAAGCAGAAGTGACCTTGCAGTGCAAATATTGATTAGAAAAAGAGAGAATCTCAACATTTACTAATGAATTGTCCCATAACAGCCAAATACGACCCCTGGAAATCGGATTAATTAGTTTGTAGTGTGGAAGAATCCTCCTACTGACCTTCATAGCATTTTGATCCTCTACTTTTGTTTCCATCAAAGCAATAAGTGGAGAAGAAAATTTTGAAAAAAAATTCTTTACATCCATTTGTTTCTCTTTGCTATTGAGCCCTCGGATGTTCCAAAAAACACAATCCATAAAACAAAATTGGATAGTGGGAGTGAATCTAGGCATCAGCCTTAGAAGGTCCTAGAGTGGGACCATGTTTCTTCTTTTTGCTTTTCTTTGATTCTGGTTTGGGAGGCAAAGCATGCTCCCCTTTTATACCAGCATTTTTTACCCTTTTGTGTTTTACTGAAAGATCTTTAATGATAAATTCAGGATGAAGCACCACTTGCAAGACCGGATCATCGGGGATGTTCCCAGTGGGGATATTTGATCCTGCAACTGTGGAACAAAGGATGCTTGCTGCGGGATAGACCAACTACCTTGTTCTGCATTAGCTTTCTCTAATGGATTGGCCTTCTGTGGATGCTGATCTACATGATTTTTAGCCTCTAAAATTTTAGCCAGTCCCGAATGAGAGGATAGTTGAGTCTCAAAAGATACAAGATCAGATTCAGAAGAGAGCAGGTCCACAGAGTTAGTTGTTGGTCTAGATTGAAAGACTTCTGCCTAAGAGATTTTTGCTAGCATAGATTGAGAGATTGCTGCCTGGTTTGACTGAGAAGTTTCTGCTTGAGTAGGTTGAGTGGAGAGATGTGCTGTCTCAGCAGATTGAGAAAGAAATTCAGCATTGGCTACCTGACCAGGTTGTGAGACTGTAATTTCCTCGATCTGAGATACAGACTGCCCTTCTTTGTTACTATTGGTGCGCTCAACTTCCACAATGGGAGTCTCTTGACAGGCCCCTGTGGAGGGGTGCAAGGGAATTCGAGGCTTTTTGCAACAAATGGCCTCATGGTGTCCAAATGTATTGCAATGCTTGCATGCTTCTGGCTTCCAATCATAACTGACTTTAATGACTTCTCTATCTCCATTTCGTATCTGAACAAAGACCTCATCTGGTAGCTCCTCCCCTGCTTCAAATTCCACACACACCCTAGCAAATGAAGTGCGAGAGCAAGACGCCGTGGGTGTGTCCATATAGAGTGGAGGCCTATCAAACTTGCTATTTTCCCAATACGGGTTCTAGACCAGAAGTGGAGAGGCAGATTTGGGAATTTTATCAATATGGGTATGGATGTGAGTCTCTCAAACTCCATTCGAGTATTCCTATTCTATTTTTTAATCACAAAGGGACGATTGTCCATGGACCAGGGTCCCCCTTCAATCACATGGATAAGATCCTCTTCCAAATAAAAAGTCACCATGTAGAATCCATTTCCTTGTAAGTTCAGTTTGATCTAACCCTTTGGTTTCCATAGCTTCTTTATAAATTGAAGAAAAGGAGTAAAAACTGGTCTTTTCCCCCATACATAACCCACCAGTATGAAACCCCAAGCTGCTTCTGCTTCCTTAATTTCCTCTTCTTCTAATACTGCAAATTTCTGAGAGCAGTCCCTTTCAAGTGGGAAGAACTCCATACCAGTATGATGTTGCTTGGTCACAGATGAGTTAAATAAGCTAGCCCAGTCTTTTGAGACAGCATTAACATGAGAACTACTAACATTGACTCGATTTTGTTTAGGTCGAGGAGCAAAAATCTATACAGATTTTTGGATTTTTGTTGTCTCTTTTTCCTTATTTGTGATAGGTGGGGTAGGAAGAATACCTTTGCTTGAAAGAGGATTAGAAGTCCCAGCAACAGAAGAAGGCCCTGGAGCAGATACATCAGGGAAGATACATTAGTGAAACCCTTGACTGAGCAGCCACAGAGGAAAAGGGGGCTCCATCAGCAAGAACAACCGTAGCACCATCTCCAGGAGGTAATAGATCTAAATCCGGCATACCAGCTTGAGACGATGTAGAGGAAGGAGACTTCAAGGAGGAGTGAGAGGAGATCACTCCCGAACGTGCCAATGCAAGAGGAAGAGAAACCAAAGGGAAGGAAGCAGGAGGTGCGATAGGACGAGATGGGATGGCCGAACCTGGAATATGAGAGGGAGAAGGGGAAGGAGGAAGAGGCCCCTCCTTCCTGGTCGGCTTATCCGGCATGGCCGGAAAGGCCGCCGGTCAGCGTGAAAAAAAAAACTTCACAGGGGTGGTAGGTGGGAGATAGGGGTGGTAGTTTTTTTTTTTATATTTTTTTGGCATGGCATTTTTTCAGCCCAAGATCTTGAGAGGTGGATATACATTGTTAGTCTCTCATTTAGTGTGGATTAATCAAATGGGCTATTCACTTTCATTCTTGTTCAGTGATCAATCTGGACGTGAATCCGACTCAAGTTCGTGATTGACGCTTTCGCCGCAGTACGTGTTTCTACTGACTATTCCAAATATGATAGTTCAAATAATATATGTCATCCAAATCTTTGAAGACCGAATTATTTGAAAGAGCATCATTAAATAGATTATTAAAGAATAAATATATGAAAAAGATTAGATTCAATATTTTGTATGGTACACACACAATATATTTTAAAGTAAACATCATTTAATATGGTATGTATTTTTTTAATAAATATAAAAATATAACGAGATACATATATTCAATTTAGCGATGCATATATTTCACTGGATTTCTGACGATGTATATGAATTTTAATATTAGCAACAATAACCCCAACATTCAAGTTTTTGCAAAAAATAACACTGGACGCGATCAGTAATGCCTCGTCAGTGTTGACCGGTTTTTTTTTCTTTCTTTTAACTAGAGATGTCCTATAAATAGAGCCTCCTTTTGTACCCGGCCGGATAATTTTTTTAACTAATTAAGAAAGTAGAAGTTCCATTTATAAACGACGCCTTGTTTAGTATCGTGCCCTTTTTTTCTTTTCTTAAAAAGGAGGCTCCATTTATAACATTGATCAAATTCATTTATTTTTTTATTTTTAACCTTGAGGCGTATATAAATATGCGTTTCGACTAAACATCAAACTACATAAGGTCAGACAGCCTAATATGCATGCGGTCCAGACTCGTATATGCGGTATGTATACGGATATGCGATCACTTATGCGGCCAAACAAGTTTTTTTTTTCTTTTTTTCTTTTTTTAAAAAGGCTCACATGATTTGAATATAAATTTTTAGGGTGTGTTTATTTTATTGAATGATAGTATTTAGATAATTTTTATGCTTTCATTTGGATGTTAGGGTTGCTTTGAAAGCATAATAGCTTAGGAAGTTTTACCTTTCTATTTTTTTTTTCATTACTTTCTATTTTTCTAAGTATTTGGGATATGTTCATTTTCATATCCACTATCAATTATACACTTGATTAAAGACCTAGATTTATAGCTTATGAAGCTTTACAGATTAGTTCCTAAAAAATTAATGTAGACTTATTTTTATTTTTCAAATATTTTCTCTTCTTTGTAATCAACGCCCTTCATTATAATAAATTATTAATAGATCTACATATTTATCTTATTACCTATTGTTTGAAAATAATCATATATTTTTTTATTAGTAAAAATTTAAAAACGTAAATACTCATGCATCCCGCATGATCAATACAACACATACAGTAAATTCATACCAATAAAAGCTGCTAATATAACATCCATCCAAATCCTTTTTTTTTTCTAATAAAGAAGTGCTTCTTATTTTTATTTATTTTCTAATCCAAATCTTCTCCCGTCAACACGAGCAATCAGACCATATACTAAACCCAGACCCACATGAGTGAGGTGGGTAGATCTAGAAACTATGAAGTTATAGATAGTGTTGATACATGGGGCACGTATGGTAGGCAATACCAACAGATATCACAAATCAGTTGTGCTATTTGGGGCCTGTAAGAAGTACTGCTGGCTTGATTTTTGGTGGGTTGGCGATCATCCTATCCATCACTTGATCCATGGTTGAGTATTTGTAGTCTGGATATAATGCAGAGGCCTCCAGGTCGTCCTCTCCCAATTCATAACTCGACGACTCGTCGACGAAGATGTTGTGCACTATCGCAATGCGTATGTTTGCCGGCTCCGGCAATGCTGTGACAGTGAAGAACAAGAATATATATCACCCACTATGAGAGTTGGTGGTGAGCTTAAGAATTCAACCATTTGGAACTAAAAGGGCGTTTGGAAACAAGATTTGTAACTTAGAGTGATTAATTATGTATGCTCTTTAGTTATAAATGTTTCAAAACAATGTTTCCAAAGAAAAACAATTATGTTTCGTGAGAATCAATTTTCAAAAACCAAAAAATGCATAATTTCTAAAAATCAAATCGTATTCTTGGAAATTAAATTTTTTTTTTTACTTAAAATAGTTTTTCACGGAACAATTTTTGTTATGTTTCTTTTAAAAACATGTTTAGATAAAGTATGATTCTCACAAAATGAATAATTTTAGAGGAGTACATAGAATCAGTTTGATCATTAATTCCAAAGAGAATCTAATTAGAAAGATCAATAACAAAATATGTTTTAAATTTTATACGTACTCTCGGAGAGCCTGACGACCTCTTCTTCAGGGAGATGGACCCTTTTGTATTTCTTTCCGGTCTTCTTTTCCCACATGTCGATCAGTCCTAATTGAGTGACTGTGTTTTTGGGAGGTTTACATATGACGAGACGGTTCAGCGTTCTCGGATCGTCTACGGTACTGATGGCGAAAGCCGCGACGTCTTCCTCCAGATTCATGACTCCTGTTGATGTTAGGGAAGATATTAAATTCACTTTGTGTTGAACATCAACTTTGGTGTGACTGACTGTGAGCGATTTGAAATTCTAAAGAACTCGTGTACTACATATATATGCCAAATAGGAGGTTTAACAATGATGGATATAATACACATTCAAGAATTATACAAGTTGAGTAGTTACTGCCAAAAATATGATTTTTTTATTATTATGAAGCATCAAAACATATCAGATACCCAGATACTAAACGTATTGAACGCAAAAACAAATGTTTATATTCAGATGGACATAAGAGGAACCTAGAGAACTACCTGATTTGCGCTTTTGTTTTTGCAGAAATTAAAGAGTAAACGTGTTTAGAATGATCCCAAAAAAAATGACTAATTTTGTTTTAGATTTTAGTACAAATTAAAAAGTATATTTTTGAAAGAAAAAAAACAAAGCAAGCTTCATAGGAATTGAGTTATATAAAGTTATTTTTTCAAAAATCACTTCCAAACCTTACATTTAAGATAGCGTGTGGAATATTTTATTTCCATAGAAATCATGCTTAATCTAGGTGCATCCCATTTTTTTTAACAAAAACTAAAAATAATTATTAGTTATAAAAAAGCATCTTTTTAGGAATCCAATAATAACAAGCCTTCTAAAAAAATCAAATTTTAAACTCATATATATTCCAAACACACCCTTGGTTTCACCATTGCCATAAACGGTGACCGTATCTTTATTTTCAAGCGGACGCATCAAGGCATCGATGAAGTACTCCGCGAAGAAGTTCCCAGCAACGAAGGTGTAGGGGATCCCTGCTGCTATTACCGCCTTTCGTATCATGAGCTTGTCGTCCATGAGGGGCTGGAATACCGGTAGCATCTTAACCCTTCCCCCTTCGATGCCAAACTCCGATGGAAGGAACCTCTGTTTTAAGACATTATTCGACATACACATGAGACACAGGTGCATGTGAATTGAATAAATTATGTGTATAACAATCAAACGGTCTTAAACTTATCAAATGAAATAGCTCCATTTATCAAACATGGTATTATTCATTATTTGATGTATTTACAACTGTTTGATTTATACAATGATGATATAACAATCTCATAATAAAAATCAAACAAGATATAAAAAATGAAAAAATAAGTAGGGATTTCAAACTCATACCTTGACGTTGCCAGCTTCTTTGATGGCGTTTATGATCTTGGGTTGATCGAGATGATCAGCGGTTGAGACCGCTGATATCACGACATCCACGCGTTTGATGCATCGGACGAGCAAATCATGGTCGTTCAGATCGCCCTGTTTTTGAAGAAAACGTTTTCTTTCAGCATTTTCAATTGTTTAAAGTTACTCCATAATTACATGAAAAACCATGTAATCAGTATGACATAGTTATATGGCACAGTAACTGAAGAATGTTTTTCTTCTTTTTTTTTCTTTTGCTATAATTGGATTCATACGACCAATTGGAATTCGGATTATTCTTAAATAATTCTATTTTTGAAAAACATTTTGTTTTTTCGTGGTCACAAAACCCTGACCCCACAGGTGGTGTGTGTATACTATCCACACAGTGACGCCTCAAGACAAATTTAGTTCCGAAATCTCTCAGTTTCTTTCTTCAACGATGTCCCTTTCGAAACCTTAAACACGACTGTCTTATAAAAAATATATAATATCTGTTAACTCTATCAAGAAAAAGACTAAATAAATAGGATAAAGATAAAAATAAAAATTATAAGAATACCCTTAAAAAATTTTAGGGCCTGAACAGACTCCTTCATTTATATACCAAAATGCAAGACAACGATTATACAACATATGGATAGAGGAGGCCAGAACATGAAAATTAAGTATTATGTATTGATCATAACACAAGGCGGTAGAGGTGTACAAATGTTATACCTGGATAATTTTCACCCCAATCGATTTAAAATCATTGATCAACCCTTGTTTAGAAGGATCGGGGGAGGTGAGTGTCTGGGGCCTTAGCAGGGCAAATGTAGGGTGACCCATGGAGACACTAGCTCTCACAATGTGTTTTCCGATGTATCCGGAGCCACCGATGACTAGTATTTTGCTCGGTCCGGCCATAGCTGTTCTCTTGCCTTAGTGTGTATATATGTGTGTGCAAGAGATGGTGTTCTAGGTTTTGAAGGCCACCACACATATATATAGTGGGAAGTGTATGTTCTACAAACAGTGGCAGAAACAGAATTTCCTTCTCAACCATGCACCCAATTCATTTTCACGCCCACCAAGGAATTGCTAACGTTTCATTGTCCATTGAAAAATGTGTCCTATCGAGAATGGACCGCCGGTGTCATTCTTCTGACAGCGAAACCTCGTATGTATGTGGACTTGGGTGTTGTTAGAAATGCGTGGTAGAACACACATATTGAAAAAGAGTGTTGATGAATTTTGTCTGGTCATTTTGTAGCCCCATATATTATGATAATATAGTATATACTGTGTTATTATAATATATGATGTAAAAAAAATAAATTCATCTTTCAACGTGAAAAAAAACTAATGTATTTTAGTATGCTTTTTATTTTATATAACAGTATGTGGTTCAATTGGAGAGAGAGAGTTTTTTATATATAAAAAAATGAAAATGATTCATAGGCTCCATCTTATAGGCCCCCATAAGCCCCATGAGGTGGCACATGTGTTAATACATATTATACCTTCAGAACTACTTTAGGTAATCACTCTCTACCATTATGGGACGGTTATTTTTTTTCCTTTTTAGCGTGCATTCATTTTGTCATTTCTTTTGATTTTGGCTTATCATAATTCAATTAATAATCGTTAATTGAATTCAATTTTCAATATTTTTTTGAATTTTCAATTTTTTTAAAAAACATTGTGATGCAGATCGGAAGTTTGAAGAACTTTTTTAATAATTGACAATTGCATCCTCTAATTTGATATTTAAAGACTTTTCACCCTCTGATTAGATCGGAAAGTATAATTGAACAATTTTGGCTATCATATCAAATCAATGTGTGGTGACTAGGGCTGGTAAACGAGCCGAACGAGCCGAGCTTCACCCTGCTCAGGCTCAGCTCGTTTATTTTGAGGCTTGGCTCGGGCTCGGCTCGACTCGTTTATTTTGAGGCTCGGCTCGGGCTCGGCTCGACTCGTTTACAAGCTTAATTTTCTGTTCAGGCTCGGCTCGTTGGGCTTGTGAAAAGCTCGGCTGAAGCTCGGCTGAAGCTCGGCTCGGCTCGTTTACAAACGAGCCAAGCTCGGCTCAGGCTCATTAGATGATAATTTTTTTTTTTGACATTGTAAAAATCAATTTTCATAAATTACAACACCTTATACATGTTCAAAATTCTACATTAATAAACAACATATTTTTAAAAAATAAAAAATAAACATATTCAAAAATCAAAATTTATCACCTTGAACAACTCTAACGGTTAGTCAACACAAACATATTTGATAATAGATAACAGTCCACACTAATAAACATTCCACTGAGTCCATTGTCCTCACTAATAAACAATCCAGTGAGTCCACACTAATAAACAAACATATTTGATAATAGATAACAGTCAACACTAATAAACAGTCCAGTTAATCCACACTAACAAAGAGTCCACACTAATAAACAGTCCAGTTAATCCACACTAACAAAGAGTCCATACAAAATTATTCTTTTTGTTTTTTTCTAGTAGTTGTAAGGTACCTTTATGCATCTTGTACCAGACCTTTGGTCCACTTTTGTGTTTAATCAACTTATCAAAATGAATACTTACTTTGAAAAAAATTATCATCTGATTATTGTTAAAAATTTAAGGGTCATAGTTAAAGGTAATCCCAACCTCGATTAACATATCAAGCACAATAGATATTGCGAACACGAAACATATGTTCAACGATATATCAAGACATCTAATACACATTACATCAAGAAACTGAACCGCCAACAAACAATTCCAATGCTAACCCACTTATACACAAGACAGAGTTATGAAGAATAGAAAATAAAGAAGAATATGTCATTTCAGGATATCGAAGGGATCTACCACTGATGTGGCTTCAAGCACTAAGAAGAAATAACAGAGGAATGAAAGAAAACTAGTGTCAAAAAGCCAATAAGAGATGTCTATGTCTTGAGTATATATCCACCTAGTATAATGATTCCATCATACTCCCTCTTCCACTCTAAACACACATAATAAAATAAGAAACCATGGATACAAGCAATGTTAAACGTGCACAAATATATCAATGTCCATGTGGAAGAACTACAAGGCAACGATTAGCAAATACGAGTGATCTCTCGGCATTATACAATGTTGATTCAAATAAATGAGTTTCAAATTTCTACCGTTTTGGAGCAATGGCATCAGCCTCGTCGAAGAAGATTATGCTTGGTGATGCTAAGCGAGGTTTCTGAAAAGGATTCTCCCTCCCCAACATATTTTGAATTAAGTTCTGCTCCTCTGCATAGTTCAAGATCAAACTTAAAAAACAGACAATGAAATATTAATTACACAACCAATTGTTTTACTGAAAGCTCTGAATTTAATCTTTGGGATTATTCCTTCACATGTACAAATATAAATAAAAAATTTAAGCACTTTGTTAAAAAAAGTAGGGAAAAAACCATAAATCAACAAAGCTACAACAATGGAATTCAGTAAAAAAAAAAAAACCCTAGATCTACAAAAAAAATCAACAAATCTACAACAAATAAACCCTAGATCTACAAAAAATAAACCTTAGATCTACAAAATAAATCAACAGATCTACAACAATGGAGGGACTATGACGAACCTTACCAGGTTCATCGTCGAGACGCGTCGGGGAGGGCGAGCGGCGTCGGGGTTGCCGAGAGATTATGTCGAGAGAGAGAGAGGGATCGCCGAGACACCGAGAGAGAGAGAGAGAGAGAGAGAGAGAGAGAGAGAGATCGCGATTGATGAGAGATTGAGATTTGATAGTGA
The DNA here is from genome assembly GCA_030737845.1 of Acorus calamus. Classification (NCBI taxonomy): domain Eukaryota; kingdom Viridiplantae; phylum Streptophyta; class Magnoliopsida; order Acorales; family Acoraceae; genus Acorus; species Acorus calamus. The sequence goes on along the minus strand of CM060858.1, from coordinate 18,600,122 downwards.
GAGGATCTGTTATTTGGGTAGACTAGTGTTTGGGCTGGGTGGGCCTGGACATTCGGGTAGACTAGTCGGGTGGTTGGGCTGGGTGGGCTTGGGCATTCGGGTAGACTAGTCGGGCTGGGCTAACACAGTACCATTATTGGGCGGGTAAACGAGCTCGGCTAAACTCGGGCTCGGCTCGTTTAGAAACCGAGCTTTAAAATTTGTTCAAGCTCGGTTCATTTATCTAATCGAACAAGCCTGAACGAGCTTTAACCGAGCCGAGCCCGAGCTGCTCGGCCCTAGTGGTGACTCATGTTTGGCATTTTTTTTTTTGCAAGTTTTTACAATTTTTTTTAGAATCTGATGTTTGTTGTTAATTATTTTAGTATTCGATCTAGCTGCTGTTAATTATTCAAGTATTCGATCTGGCTATTCTTAATATGGGATTCGATTTTAATATTCTAATTCCTTTTATATTACATTCTGAATTGTATTTGATTTTTATATTGAATCTGGTATATTATACTCATAGTTGGTCACATTTGTGAAATGTAACTTATTTTTTATATTGAATCTGGTATATTAAAGAACTCATAGTTAATTACATTTTTGAAATGTAATTATTTTTTATATTGCATATGTAGTAAGCATCAATAGTGTGCAATATAATATGAAACTAATTTACATTCTGCAAATGTAACTAACAGTTCATCATTTATATAAAATAAGTTATATTTTACAAATGTAACTGACTTTTAATCTATGAGTACTTTAACTCCACAATGTTTCTAATTATATGGCATTTTAGGGAACACAGGGGATTTAGTTACATTTTCATTTCAAGGCAGTTCACAAAAGGATTTGATTTGTGAAGTTGAGTAATAATGTGCAGATGTGATTGTTCCATATGTTGGAATAACACTTGACTCAGAAGATGATGTTCGTATGTTCTACAACAAATTTACTCAAAAGGAAGGTTTTGACATTAAATAGAGAATGACAGCCCCGAGACATACATGGAAGAGGATCACCAAGTTTTAACAATGCGTTTTGATGATTGACCCAGGCTGTTCTGTCATGTATAAATGTAGATGTTTTGTCATGTATGTAGATGCAAAACAATTGGGAAAAACCATACAAGTTCAAATGTGAACTGACGTGTCTAACTGAAATTAGAAATTTCTTATATTTTTTACTGTTTTGAGATATGTAAAGTAATGTGATCCATTCATTTAATATTGGTCAATGCAAATGTTTTATGTATGTGATTTATGTTATATGATATGAATTATATAGCATTTTACAACATTGTTACATATATTTACAATAATGTAACTGACTTTTCTAAAATATAACTGGATTATGATAAAATGCAATTAAGTCCCACTCCCACATTAAGCCCATTAAAAAAACTTCAGATATAACAAAAAGGATGCAACACATGTCGATGGAAAAGAAATACATAAAAATAATTAGAAAATAAAAAACAACACAAGGCAGCAGATCCAGCAGTTCACCAACATTCTACACATTATCGCTTTCAGAATTCTTCACTTGGTTTCTCTTTGGCTTGAACACCTTAGATGCCTTCTTTTTTTTATGATGGTCGCCATTTACTTTGAACCTTGATCGGAGAGTGAACGACTGAATCTTGTATCGTTTTATCACCCACTGTTCAACAATTATTAATTTCTATGAAAAAATTCATCAGAGATACATGCAGTAAGTCCAAATAGTACTTTCCCCTTCTCTCTTTCAGTTTTTCTATTTTCTTTGGTCCTACACAAAGAAAATATACATATTGAAATCAGTTACAATGCTTAACATTCAATTCTATGTTATATACAAAGAAACATACTTTTGATTTTGTCAGTTACGTTTAATAAGGAGTAAATTCAATTCACACACATAATCATTGGTCCTACTTGAGTTTACCATCTAGATTAAACCAGCTATTGACAAAAATAATCGTTTACCCATTATTTGCAATTGGGCATTCAATCGAACGAAGAAACTTGAATAAATCGGGATGAAATTGAATCCCCCAAAAATGTTTGGTGTCCTTCAATTTTTTAGACAAAAATAAAAGAGAATGATGAAATGGTTCAATTGTTGCGTTGATTTTTTGGAAACCAATCAGCGAGAGGGACGGAAGATGAACACAAACCCCAAAAAACAAGGGATTTGAGCATTCAAATGTGTGAATTTAAATGGGGGTACTTTTGTGTTTTGCTATTTTGCCATTTTGTCAAAATCAATCAGGCATCCAATGATAAATTGACACCTATTGGGGCTTGTGAGTGAGGCTTATGAATTAGAGCCTGTGTAGCAAGACTAAAAAAAATGGCGTGGATTGTAATTGAGGTTACACAAAGGGCTTCATATATCATTTTCCATTGAAAAATTGGGAGCTGATACACACAGTCGTCACGGCACTGATACGACATGTGAAATCATTTAACGTAGTATATCTATCTATCTATTATAGTAACCATAATTTTTTTTTTAACTCTTTTCCTTCCGTCATTACATGAACAATTTTTTTGAAGCACATGAAATAAATGGTCGTGATCATATCATATCATTATTTTTTATATCGGTTTTATTTTTATTAGTTTAAAATGGGATATATATCGATAGAACTATATATATATTGGATAATATTATAATATCCACAAAATTCTTCTTAAAATTCTAAATATAAAAAATTGCATTAATTTTTAATTGTAACATACTTTTTTCATCTATAGATTCATAACAAATTTTACAACTCCACGTTTAAATGCACAAATAACACAAATCAAATCGATTTATATAACAGATATTAATTGTTTTTATCATTATATTATTTATGTAAATATATATAATCAGATATATTGAACTATATGATTTATATATTATTTACGTATATCATCATCTTTTGTTGGTGGAATTGTCCAAATGCCACTTGACCAGGGGTTTAATTTTTTTTCTGCCCCTGGACTTTTTTTTATTTTTTATTTACCCCTAAAATCTAGTCCTTTTTTTTCCCGTGACCAGTGCCATGATTCTCATCCGTTTATTAATATTACATTTCTGTAATTGATTGTTAAATATATGTAATTGGTTATTACATTATTGTAATTTATATGTCCTTGGTTTTGTTCTATATATGATATTACATATTTGTTTTGTAAATTATAGTTTTTGTAATTTTTATTGTAATTGTTATAAGAATGATAGATGATGTATATTATCTGTAAATGGTAGATTATGTAATTGGGTATTACATTTGTAGTTTTTGTTATAGTTGTTATATAAATGTTAGTTTTTATAATTGTTTAGTACATTGGTCAAGAAATAACTCTACTAAAATATTACAATTGTTCATAAATTTATTTAGGTGTTTGACTGTTTGTTGTATTTTTTATGTTACTTGGAAAGCCCGTTTTTCGTTATTTCAATGTATTTCAGTGAGTTTCATTTCATCCAAAAAAAATGAAGATGATTAAGGGGGAGACTACAACTGATCATTAAGATATGAAGAAAACATCATAATTCAAGCAATTGATGTATCTATTTTAATGAAACTTTAGGATTGTATTTATAACAATTTTGCATACATTGAATGCACTTACAGATGATATTGCAATGACATTGAAAATGTAGATATGACCATTTTGTGTTTAAACATATTTGCTTATTTTAATATTTTTTGTAGACAATTATTAAATATCTGTAACTATTTGTATAATTTCTGTATGTATCACATTATATTTCTATATTTATGTAACTGTCTGTAAGGGGTAGTTCGAGTATCACATATAAATTACAGAAATTTAATAACCAATTACATATATTTAACAAACAATTATAAAAATGTAATATTAATATACGGATGAGAATCGTGGCACTGGTTAAGGGCAAAAAAAAACAATAAGACCAGATTTCAAGGGTAAATAAAAAATAAAAAAAGTCCAGGAGCAAAAAAATAATTAAACCTCTGGTCAAGGGCCATCTAGACAATTCCCCCTCTTTTGTTTTATAAAAGAATGTATTATATTCTATTAGATAATTACATCATTATAGAAAGGGATCCCGGCCCCCCACGCCATGTTGACGTGATCAAGACAGGGTAATGAATAATGAAAGGGTTTTCTGCATATATCCCCCTCAAAGATCTAATATTGTCAAATACCCATTTCCAATTCTATTCTCATCAACACTCCTCAAAAAGTTTAAATTTTATATAAATTCTCTTTCAAAGGGTAGTTTGACATATTATAATTATTTTAAAGTTCCGTAACCTTCAGAACAACATTGATGAACAATTTAAAATCTTTTGGGGGTAAAGCATCAAAAAGTAATTCATTAAGGTTATTTTGACAAAATGAGATATTTTCAAGGGTATATGCAAAAAAATAAAATAGAAATGAGTGGGTTTGAATTTGAATTTGTATCCAAGTTAGTATGTATACATTTGATTTTTTTGAATTATATACAAATATAATAAAGTATATTAATCTTTTATAGAAATGATGTATATGCTCACATGTAATAAATGCATATATTATATTTATATTTTTTATAATAGTGAATACGGAGATAATATAATATATACTGCAATAGCTAATTCTATATACTGCATTGGATGTGGCAAATGAAATAGGGTTGTAAAATGGACTAAATGTATTAACGCTCATTGAGAATTGGAGTTCGTTGGTCTTTTTTTTAAAATAAAATTGTAAAAAGCTTTGTTTTTCACAGGAATATTAGTATATGATTTTGATGGATTGAAAAATCATTGATTTGGATGTTTTAGTGTTTTTTTTTTTTTTAATTTTTTATCATTACTACATTGACTCTTCTCATTTTTTTGGAAGTTAGATTTTAAAATTTATTTTTAAAATATGTGTTTTTGAAAGATATCCATGTATGTTTTTGTTATTAATTATTTATTTTCTTCACATTCATTTTTAAAATTTTTGAAGCTTTATCCTATTTTTTGTGATGGGAATAATGAGATCAAATTTTTTTCTAGATCATTATATAAATTTCATTTTAAGAAAATAAGTAAAAAATAACTTTCGATATGAATCGATTGTCATTACTTCAAGGACTCATGTATAATCCAATTGTCTTAATTTCGTTTTAACTTATCATATGTCTTTTTTTTTTCTTGGTAATTGGTGGGGAGAGGATTCGAACCCGCGACCTCCCCTTAGGGGAGGGTGTGTCTCGACCACCCCACTCTAGCTGTAAACAAGAGTGTGCAACAAATACATGTAACATGTGATATTGGCATAATTCAAATATTATGTCATCCAAATCTTCCAATTCGTATACGTGTTCGGGAGTCTGATAATTCAAACAGTCGAAATGGAATTTCAGCACGGATGATGACAAATTTTACAAGTTGTCTTGTAAAATATTGTTCTTAAAAAAAAAGAAGATAACAAACAACTTAAGTTGTCTTGTGCTCATGAAAATCAAAGACTGAATCTGCAAAGTATGAGGCGACTAAATGTCCAAGAAGAAAATCATTCTCTATCGGCCAATCCAGTGAGAGAGAGAGAGAGAGAGAGTTCTTCCAAAATTATAGGTGAAATCATTGTTCAAGTTTTTTTCGTGATAAAACATGTATTAATTAAGCCTCTGTTTAAGAGATAAATAATTATTCTAATATAAATAAAGAATAAGTCATTCTATATTTTTGAGGATGATTTGCCAAGGAGATCAATGGTGGGATGAAGGGTAATAATGGGGATAAGTGAGTGAGAGGACAACTTATCATAGTTTGGTATAAAAAATAATCGAGATAAATTGTGGACAATTCTCTCAATTTTAAAATGAAAATAAAAATATTTTGTTACACTTAAAGGAAAAAATAGCATTTATCTCGTCTTTTTATTCTAATTTTGACAATATGAATATAAACAAAATTGATGTACATTTTATCCCTTAAACTAGGACAACTTATCAATAATATCTTAACCGGCCCCTTGTCAGACTAACCCTTGTGATTTAAGTATTCTCCTTAAAAAAACATATATAATAAAGAATTTTATTAGACTAAAAGTAAAATATAAGAGAATCTTTTCTTTTATTCAAACAAAGACTAAGATAGTAAAGTATCATAGAAGATTTTGTGTAACAATCACATATAAGAATATCTGTGTTAACCAACCACTAAGTGCTATATGAATGGTTCAAAAAAATTTGACTAACCCTTGTGATTTAAGTATTCTCCTTAAAAAAACATATATAATAAAGAATTTTATTAGACTAAAAGTAAAATATAAGAGAATCTTTTCTTTTATTCAAACAAAGACTAAGATAGTAAAGTATCATAGAAGATTTTGTGTAACAATCACATATAAGAATATCTGTGTTAACCAACCACTAAGTGCTATATGAAT
>CM060858.1:17813428-17839494 GCA_030737845.1 Acorus calamus | reverse complement strand
ACACAAAGGAAACCTTAAAATATCAGAAAATGAAACAAGAAAAACTAGAAAACTAATGATATCATAATAATGATAATAAAGAGTCAATATTTTCATAATAATGACTCTTTAACATATACATATATGCTTCTCATTTTAATTTATATTACAGCATAACTATCGTGTTTATTCTTCTAAAATAATTTTTTTTTATTTTCCTCTATTCCTCCATATTCATTCATTATGTCTCACCCTAAACAGGGGGTAAAAGCCATTATTAAAATAGGATCAAATAGTGTTTTTTTTTTATATTGAAAATTCTATGTTTTAACAACTCGACTAGACTGGTCACTTGATTAGTTAAATCTATACCATTCCAGCTTTTAGCTAGTATGATAAACCATCACAATCTGATAGTAAGAAAAATTATAAAAAGGGATAGTAATCAACCCACTGGTTGAACTCACAGTCTAACAATATCTTAGGTATTGTTTGGATGTGAGCATCCAAATGTGAGTTTTATAGGACACAGCGACTAAAGCAACATGTGCGTGATGAGGATGTTGCAGTCGTTGAAGCGTTGTTTTAATGCGAACGTGAGTGAAATATACTACCAACGCAAATCATGCCTACTTCGCCATCTCAAAAATTTGTTTGGCAGTGATTTCACGCGTTTGTAGGCGTCCCACCTGCAACCGCTCCAATTGCGGGCATCCAAATGGACCTTTAGAATTGTTTGAGCTGATCAATGATTAAACCATTAAAAAAACAAAAAAAACCATTACCATTTGTTTAAAAGAGTTTGAGGGTGGTGTAGTATAAAGAATCAGGGAATTTTTTTATAATTTTTCACATTTTTTCTATCTTTAAATTGTTGACGAAATCATGATGATGGAACACTGTTTAATTTCTATTGGCATACAATTGAATTAGTGATTCTTAATAAATTATTTTTTTGATTCATTAATGGACGGTTCAATACAACTCAAAATGTAAAGTGCAAATATGGGTGCATTGGAACATTGGATCTTAATTGACTTGACAAGGGAAAAAAACCACACCAAAAAAGCAACCATAAATGCACATATAAAGAAAAGTTGGAACTTGAAAATGAATGAAATAGCATGACTTTTTGAAATGTGAAATCAAACTGCAAAAATCTTTCCTTAATTGGAAACCAGAACCAAAGTTTGCGCATCAATCACAGAACTCTTTAACTGTGGAAGATTATAGTCAAGATCTGCATAATATTTGTAGTCTCCATTCTATTAATGGACACAGTTGGAAAGGTAAGTTTAAATCTTCATTTTCTGTTTAAAGTGATTGGCAACAACTACATTAGTACTTGCTTCTTGAATTATATGGGAGATGAAGTCAATTCCCTCATTTGTTGTGTTGATTAATATATGCTATGCAAGAAATGGCATTTAGAGCATTTGATGAAAAGACATGAATTATTGGACTCTTGATGTATTGACATAAAGTATGGTTTTTTAAATCCCTAATATAGTATATATAATTTATTACATTCAATTCATTGAGTATGTATATTTTTGTAAAATTATTTCACAAAACAAATATATGCTTGAAAAAAATTCAAAACATATTGAGACTGTAGAACTGATTGCAGGACTAAGTACAACTCTATTGAAATAAGCACGTTATTTATCTGAAATATATGTATATCCATCTTGTAATATGAAATAAATTGTAAAATCATGTGATATTAAAAAATTCTGAGATGATCTGTGTACACTTTGAAAATATCCAAATTTCATTTATATTTAATTTGTATTATATGTTATAGAAATTTAGTGATCCCATTTTTCTTCTCTTGTAACCCTTGATGAGACAGAAGTCTTACCTATGTTCTAATTTTCTAATTCTCTCACATTAATGTACTACTATATCAAGGAAGTCTATGATGCATGTTTAAACATGTATGTCGATTATCTGAAAAATTGTATTTGTTTCACTCTCCCATCTAAAAGGAACAAAAAATTTCTATCTCTGAGAGCCATGGTGTTTTTATAATTAAGCATGACAAGATATATTTGAAGTGATATCACCTTGAAACACAAAAACCAATGTAGTGAACTTCACAGTGAGTGATGACATATATAAACTGATCAAGCTCAAAATCTAATAAAACTCATCTTTTCTCTACCTGAAGATTTTAAAACTGCAATGTCAGGTATCCCTACACAAACCCGTATAACTGTCTTGGATAACCAAACAAGACTACAATGATCTCAACATCACCACCCAAACATCATATGTTACTCATCTCCAAATCAATCAATTCTTTCGATGGCCAACGATGACTAATTCACAATTCCTGAACCAGTAAATGATAGCCCAATTCATTGAATTGCCATGAAAGTCCATGCTGTGAAAAAAATGAAAGCTTGAGCAATCAAAAGATGTCCTTTGTTGGCCATCTCTATCTCACAACACACTTAAATTCTATGATCTTGGTTTTACTCCATCTTCAATTCTCCACATATAGATTTCAGTAGCAAAACCAATAGTACTAAAAATAACAGAAGGATTGAAAGTGAAACCTATCTTTCAATTAAAGGAAAATGTACGTACAATCTATATTCTAGTTCTAATTCTAATTCACACATGTTTTGAATTTTTCTTAAAATAGCATATCTCATATATATATATTAAAAAAATAAAATATGTACCTTAGTCGGGAGTGTATGATCCAAAAACAAGATATATGAGCTTACAAAAAAATTGTTTTATAAAAAGTCCCTCGAACTCACATTTGAAAAATAAAAAAATAAAATGAAAGGAGAGATTGTCATTTTCAGTTACTTTCATGAACAAATAGCAATAACTTCCCCATCCATAACAGAATCTTCTCCCCCTCCAAATCTGTATTTTTAAAGCTATATGGGACCACATTTGTGGATATATTTATTCATATTACTTTCATAGTCTGACCCACAAAGTGAACCCCATACACAGATGCTGGAACTTCCACGTGCCCCCTCTCTCCTTCCCTTTCAGAATTTTTACTTCAAATGAATTTCTCTCATTCACTCTCCCCCTCTATATAGCAAAAACCAATCCCCATAGAGCCTTGCCACCCTTTTGAGAATCACTTGAAGATTTTGAGAATCACTTGAAGATCTACTACTGTTTCTTAAGCTACCCATGGAGGGTTTTGAAGAGAATTATCAGCCTTTCAAGCCATCCCTCCCATTGTTTGACATGGATTCCAATGGGGACCTCATGAGCCAGTTTGTGGGGATGAATCAAAGTGATCACATGGAGAGCTCAAACTTGGGTTTCATTGGATTCTCCGAGTTCTCAATGGCGCCACTCATCGACGACCTTTCGGTACCTCTCTCAACTCAGAATCCGGTCATTGCTGCCACGTCAGAGACCTGCATTGCCAATAAGACTGTGGTGAATAAGAAGAGGAAGGCATCGGAGAATGTCTCCGGGGATTCGTCGTCTATTTTGGAGTCCAAAAGAAAAAATGTAAGCTTGTTTGATGATCAAATTCAATTTTTTTTATCTTTTTAATGTGGTTTTGATGGTTTTGGCAGAGGTCATCAGAGAGAGGGAAGAAGAAGAAGAAATGCAGTGCCACAAAAGAGGGAGAGAACCCCAATGAGGTGGTTCATGTGAGGGCAAGGAGAGGTCAAGCCACTGATAGCCACAGCCTTGCTGAAAGGGTAAGAAATACTGTATGGTATAAATTCAAACCATAATAAGTGGTATAGGAGAAAGTCTAGCAATGTTTAAAAATTTTAAAAAGAGTTATTATATACATTCACTCATGAAGTATGGACTGCAGAGATGGATGCTAATCATTATCATTTAATTCTTCTTGTCATCATTCAATGAATATCCACTTGTTTTTGTTCATCATGTCACACTTTTGTAGGTTTCTCAACTTTATATTCAAAATTTAGGGTGTATTTGTGCGTGCATTAATTTGATAGAAAATAAAAATAATAATTTTAATCACTCATAAAATTGTTGTTTGTCAAAAAAAAAGTAAAACAAATTCCATTCATTTTATTTTGTTTCTTTAATCTTATTAGGAAATATGACTAAATTTATTCATTATCAACATAAGAAAAAGTTGTGAATCATTGTTCTAACATTTTTCATCACATATATGAATATAAAACTGATAAAGGAAAATGATTTTGTTTCCATCTTTTCTTAATCCAGATTTCTCTACTTTTTTTCATTTTTCATCCTAGATTAATTTGTTTGTTAGAGTTTGAGGTACTTAATCATTGTATTACAGGTAAGAAGGGAGAAGATAAATGAAAAATTGAGGTGTCTACAAGACCTTGTTCCAGGCTGCCACAAGGTATGTAAAACAAATATATTGTACATTGTTCAAATATATATTCTTTTCATCCTTTATTTCATTCAACATGTACCATGGTTTGGTATTTCTTTATATATACTTTCTATTATTATATCTAATCCTCTCCCCTCAATGTACAGACAATGGGAATGGCAGTGATGCTCGACGAAATAATTAATTATGTTCAATCACTGCAAAACCAGGTTGAGGTGAGAGTCTATTCCAAACTTTGTCTACATAATATATACACACATATATGGAGGTTTAAATAATGTCACTCTTATCATTTCATCCATGTTAACATTTGTGTTCTTCTGTTCTTCTACAGTTTCTCTCAATGAAGATCCTTGCAGCAAACACTTACTATGACTTCAATTTGGACATGGACACCAACATTGGAACAGAGGTAAATACTATCCCTGCAGTACACAAAATACTATTAGATGATGTCTGGTGCATATGTACCACTGTACATTTTTTTGTCGAAACTCAATCCTGTGGTCCACATACGTCGAGGGTCCCCCCCCCCCCTCCCACCATCCCGGTCAGTGCCATTGGATCATCCTAAATATACATACATACATACATACATGTATAATTTCCATACAGGTAAATAAAAAGGAACTACATGGGTTTATATATCTTAGTATATATAATCAGACAACATTCAGGTTCAGAGGATGTACTACCCAATGGTGCAGTTTCAAAACAACATTACTGTCAGGGCTGAGCAGGGGGCAGGATTCAAAAAGCAAAAGAAAAAAAGTTATACACCATTTAGTTCTCATGGCAATTGCTCATGGTTTCATATTCAGTGTATTATGCACAGAAAATGATGTATGTGCTAGCTATATATATGTTTATCATGAATTAGATCCAACGATATATATAGCATGGAAAAAATATAAAGTAAATGAGTGCCTTCATAAGAGTCCCGATGTATCAGGAGATGATTAACTAAGATTGTGTGTAGCAGCGTTCATTATATATTTTCAATGTCGCACCAAAAAAGAAAAAAATTTATTACAAAATATAATAGATCGAACACACAATTTTTTCTTGTAAATTATGTGTGTAGATATCACTTTAGGAGTTTGTCTAAGACTTCATTCAAGATCATGTTTGTAATTTTGTATAGATGTCATTGTAATATATGTGTATATTGTTAGATGATGCTAAGTTTTTATAATTTCCTTGTATTGTACAGGTGGGAAATGCATATGAGACTGAAGAAATGGAGAGATTGGTGAGAGAGGGATGTGGAGGAGGTGTTAGCTTCCACTCAAATTTTCCTTCTTGACTCCACTTTTGGCACTTCCTCTTACATTATTTCATCCCACATGCATGGCTTCTCTCTCTTTCTCCCTCCATTACATGATACATGGCACACGTGCGCACCAATCATGTAGTGCCACCGGTGCACGTGTGAGGCTAGCTCATACACTTTTGACACATATCCTAAAGAATAAAGTCCCTTGTCATACACTGTTTGGTTCCTGTTTGTCTTTTTTTGTTTTTGTTGGATGATTATTATTATTGTTATTACACACACATCACATTACTTGACTTGGATCTATCAATCATTGTTTTAGTTCCCATCTCTTGCTTCAGTGGTATCCAAACAGACATTTTTTTGTATTCAATAAGATTTGATAAGCTTTGCTCCATGTGATGAAGATTGAAACTTTACTGTAACAAAAAAGAAAAACATGGATTTGCATTATGGGTGCTACTTTTGTAATAATAATCGATTGATGGATTTTCAAAAACTTTATTAAAAAAAATCCCTTGAGAATCAAAACAATGACACCTCAACAGAACAGTGAACAACATTCTTGGTGGTCGGTGAGTGGGACAAAAGAAAGAAGTAAAAGCATTCAGTGTTCAATGTTTTCAGAGAGTGAATGATTGGAAAGCAAGAACGGATTGGATCTGAATGTCCTTATATATTTCTGTTAATGAGACGTGTGATATCACATGAAAATAATAATGAAATAAGAGCATTTATGAGCTGGTGGATGATGTTTGGATCAATGATCAATAAACACCACTTCTACAGAAATGGCCACTGGATATGTTGATGCAGCGAGACGTTTGTAGAGTTAGGTCTCTCTAAACGATTAAAAAAATAAAATATCATATAAAAGAACACAAAAATTTACATGGTTCAACAAAATATGCTTACATCTATGAAGAGAGCAGAAAACGATTCACTGTATCAAATAATTGGAGTACAAAAACTCTCTTTTACACCGTTTCTTTCTTTCCAATAGAAAATTCTAACCCATCATCTTTTACAGAAAAATCTCTCACCCTTAAAACCTAACAGAGTAAATACTAAAATAAATATAGTACAATTAAGCAAAAATTATAAAATTGGGATCCCCTGCGAAATATCAACCTAATCCAAAGTCTTCGCGACAGACACTTTATTCTAGAAATAAATTAATCAGTCTTTTGATGATACGTGATATGGTAATTGATATGAAAATAATAATATAATAAAACAAGAGTAACGATGAGCGGGCGATGATGTTTGACTGATTAATGAAAATAGTTCTTAAAATAATGCATTTAAGCTAGGGACTTTTAAATTAATATAAAATAAAAACAAATGATAAATAAGATGGAATAACATGTCTTTCAGAGGTTCATTCTCGTAAGCCTGGTCGAGTCATATAAATATCATTCATCGACACATTGATATATATCTGAGTGATAGCGTGCGGCGTGCGGTCGGGTGCGGATTCGATCATAATCGTCCGATCGCGGGTCCATCGCATCCGACGGTCGATGTGAATCGTATCCGACCGTTCGATGTGATGGACCAGTGATCGACGGCCCGTGGTCGACACCGCACCCGACCGCACGCCACACCTAATCACTCCTCTAGATATATATATATATATATATATATATATGTGTGTGTGTGTGTGTGTGTGTGTGTGTGTGTGTGTGAGCGCGATGAGGTGCGGCGGCCGTACGGTGCGGCAGCCGTCCGATCGCTGGTCCATCGTATCCAACGGTCGACGTGAATCGCACCCAACCGTCCGATGCGATGGACCCGTGATCGACGGCCCGTGGTCAACGCCGCACCATGCGACCGCCGCACCTAATCGCTTCCCTATATATATATGGAGGTTATTGCGTGCGGCGAACGGCGGGTGCGGCGGCGAACACGGGCCGTCGATCACGGGTTCATCGCATCAGACGGTCGGGTGCGATTCACGTCGACCGTTGGATGCGATGGATTCACGATCGAACGGTCCACGTCGCGGCCGCACCCGCCATTCGCTCGCACGTAATAATTTTCATATATATATATATATATATATATATATATATATATATATATATATATATTAGTATCATAGCTTTAATAATCTGGAGTGCCATGTCAGCGGACAATCAACATCTTTTATCTGTCCTGATTCTAAAGACAATGGCATACACAGGAGGAAACTGTTGAAAGGCAGATGCATTGCACCCTTATATGGATTTTGAAATGGACCACTTAAAAAATAAAATTTGTGTGGGGTGCACAAGCCAAGAAGGGCAAAATGGATGATAGGATAACACCCACACCTCCCTTTGACCCCTTTTGGAATACAAGAACAAAGTAGGGGCTTGTGTGTGGTCTACAACAGAACAACTAAATGGATAGATCACACATTACCTCTCTAAGATAGCGTTTAGTAGCAGAATTGAAAAATTAATTTTCTGCAGACGCTGTGTTTAAAACTAATTCTACAGAAAACTACATCTTTATCGTTTTTAGGCACTATTTGTATAAATCTGTCTGTAAGAAATTGCGATTGTAAAATTGTTTGGTTGTACGATTGCAGAATCAGCTTTCTGCACACGTAAAAGTTATTTAATCGCAAAATCAAACACTGCCTAAGGCCCCGTTTGAAAATAGGTTTAACAGTTTTTGGGTTTGCAGGAAACTACTTTTCTCAAACCTGTTTTCAAACAAAAAAACTGGGGTAAAAAATTACAGATAGATTTACATGAAAAAATGCTCGAAACCTGAGTTTCCAGAAGCTATGGAGAGGCAACTTCCTGTAAAATCAATTTTAAACTCATATTTTGTTTAAAATCAGTTTTTCAATCGTACAACTAAACGCAAACTAATGCTTTTCTTTTTTCTTGAGTATGTAAAAAATAGTTAACAAGATATTTACCTCATTTAACGATGTATATACATTATTTTTTGTTTTTTTTTCTAATAGATGGAAGGTCCCTTGGGTCGTACCACTATTAATAATAAGAAAGCGTGTCATCATAGTCCAGAAATCTATGAAACTGGTTAAACGATCATGGACTTAGGACTCAAAATCGAATCCCTCAAAAAAATATGTAAATATGTCCCATTCATACCACTAGACCATCGATCAAAAGAAACGTGCATTATTATTATTATTATTATTATTAAAAATAGGTATTATGTAGGATTTGATCCGTTGACCCTTCTTATGGATAGGGGGTGCTAATCGGATGATCCCTTGCAGCTGGAATGTGCATTATTGAAAGAGATGATAAAAGGTATTCTATTAAGAGTATCTCCAATGAACATGTTAACTCACTAGTTAGTGTCATATTTTTATAAAAAAAATGTAAAAATGGTGCTCCAATGAAAGTATTAAGGGTATGTTAAATGTGGGCCCCAGCTGTCATATGTAGTTTTTCATGTTAATTTTAGTCAGTGCTTTAGCCAACCAAATGTGGGTCCCACCATTCAAAATATTCAAAAAAATATTATTTTGGGTGGGTGGAGAGCTTTAAGTGGGTGGAAAGATGAACTCACTATTGTTTTAACTAGTTATTTAGCTAGTCCATTGGAGCAACAACCACCAATTAAATGAGAATGTAGTAAATGAGGGTCTAGTTGATGGATAAAATGCTGACATATCACTTTAACATCTTAGTTAGTTAATATGTTCATTGGAGATGCTCTAAGCATGGATAAAAGCTCATTCAATGAGTCATTTGTGAGAGGTCCCTCATCCAGACAGTTGGAGTGGTTCCCAGCCGGCCACGTTTGATGCTTTGATGCAACTGTACCCAAAAATATCTGCGCAATATGTGATTCTATTCATTCATTTTCGTTTGTTTGAACAACGGGGAAGAGAATAAGAATAAGAATAGATGAATCCTGTTTGGTTTAAGGAAATCATTATACCATGCTAGATGAACTAGAGGAAAAAAATATATCAAATTTAGCTTCCATGCTATAATGGTTTTTTTTTTTCGATGTAGAACAAGTGACTGATTTGTAATTGAATTTTGAAACGAATGGATCACAAAAAATATGATTAAAAGAAAATGCTAATTTTTTTTATTCATGACCATTATAAAACTATTTTAATTATACAAGAACTCGTATATATTTCTTGAGATAACATGCATCAAGTGTGTTCGGGAATAGGTTCGTAAAAGAGTTCCTTTATTAAAGCAATTTTTGAGAATATGTTTTCAAGAAACGTATTTTTCAATCCCAGAAAACTATTTATTTATAATTTATTTTCATTTTCTTCAATAACTGTGACTATTGGGTGTTTAATAAATAAAATTATATATGATTCATGCGAAACATAATCTTCATGAACTGTGTTTTTTCAAACGATATCTCAGATTAGGAGGACTGAAATATTTGTACAAGCCTTGTTTAATAATTAAGATGGCGGTTTTGTCACAGTGATTGCACCACTTCCCAAAAAACAAGGATGTTGGGCAATCAAACTATGTGATGGAGTTATTTTTTGAACATGGGATATTGGAGCAAAACAAATTTTTAAAGTTAACTATCTTGTTAAATAGTTAGTTATCATATGATTATGGATCACATGAATGATTATAGAGATCTACATATTGTTGGATATATTTTAATTATCATCCAAATTTAAAGGTATTTTGTAATCTATGATCAAGTGTTATTCATCAATTCTGGGCTTCGACAATGCAAGGATTCAGTTCAAGGACTCCACTTGATCGCACCTCAAAGAGTCATCGGAATCGTAGGACGAGTTGTATCTTGGGAACGGATCATGTTTATATTATTTATATTTGATGTTGGTATTTGATGACCAAAAATAAATAATTAATACATCTTTCGTGTACTGTAACTGATCCCATATTATTGCATCCGTTTGAAGGTTACACACATGTTTAATATGATACATGCATGAATGGCATTTATATGCATGAGTTACAAAATGGAGCATTAAAACTGAAACGTTTAGTTATCATTGCCCACCTTGTTTAATGATTTTAATTAGAGGAGTTACACTTCTTCCCATTGCCTATATAAACCTTCCTTGGTCACCATGTGAATATATAGATCCAGTGAGTTCATTTCTCTCTCTCTCAGCTAGCTTAACTTGGGGTGTTTATTATCCATAGAATGAGAGCTATGTTATCTACTCAATGTCTTTTTTTTTTTATCCGGGCGTCTGAAAGGATCGTAGTCTGTTCACTGTGGTTATTCCGTAGCTCGCACCCCGGAAGAACAAAACCAATTGTGGTCGTATCTCTCAATGGTAGGAGTCATTCAACCCTGTGCGTGAGGGGGCCTTATTCACCGAGATTGTTGTGCGTGACAAACAAATATTAGGTTAAACACAAATTCTTATATTTACCACATTAAAAATATAGACATGAGTGACCGGAAGATAGAGTGAAGTTTTTACAACAATAATTCTTTATTGGATTTTTGAGCAAGTTACTTGCCAAAACTTGTATATTATCGGCATATGAGCATTCACTCGGTATCAAGGGCTGGATATACAAGGTTATTTTTTTAGTTGCAGCAACAATAGCTACAGATACTTCCAGTTGAGAAGACATGGTATATAATTTTTCAAAGCCAGTGACATTGCAATTAATCATATTTTGATATGATAATTGGTGTTCTATATATATTTGAATCAAGGAGACTATTGATAATTTCTCCTGGAATTCATCATTGTGATTATCAATATTATGGTTTTCTTGACATGATTTACTGGGGTATTCTCTATGATGCTATTATATTATTTTGAAGATCATGATATCGGTTGAGCAATCGATGACTAACAAAATGCAGTAGTCTATTAGCGAGAATATTCAATTTTTCCAGATAGAGGTTTGTCTTAGTGGTTTCCATAAACCAGTTTCACGCTTTATTGAGAAAGACTCATCATTTTATAGGAGATCTATGTTATTTGGCTTTTCTTGAGGTATTATTTGAAGAACTGTCCAGATATATTCTTCATGTGGCCTTCATATTGTGCATAATATATTATGGTATTCTAGAAGAATATTTAGTGACAAATGGTCTATTCGAGGTACGTAAGTACAGACTTAACTTTTGATTACCTTAATTATGAGCAATTATATTTAATAATTTTATGGTAATCATGTTTATATAAATGTCTTGGTCAATTGCATACTCTTATAGTGTAATCGCATGTTAATGTGCATATTTTATAATTAACATGTTTGTATGCTCATGTGACGATGACCAAGTTTTATTGCTTGCATACATAAATAAATAAAAAATAAAATTGTGATTTATTTGTAGAGAATATTTTTGCATGCTTTCATATCCTAAATTATTTTTGAGTAGTCTCTAAATGTGGGGGTATTTTGTGAAAATAAAAATTACAATGGTAATTTATATACCCTAAAAATGTGGGGGGACATGTACCTCATTAATTAAAAAAAAATTGAGAGAGAGATTACAAAATACTGGGACAAGAAAATAAAATGTCTAGACAATTATAAATAAAACTTGAGTTGATTCACCTTATATCTAAGGGAATATAACTCGAGTTTGTGAATTTGCAGAGAACTTCACTAAAGGACTTGTGAGATGATTCGTCCTTAATATTGAGACCGAGGGGCATGTGGGTTAAGCCCATTAAAAAATTACCTGCAGTGGGCTCCCTACCATTGTGATTGGAGATCCCATGAAGATGGTTTTCAAGGGGTTAACGAAACTGTATTGGTAAACTTGTGAGTACTGTAGAGGAAAAACTCCTCTAACACATCCCTATGGTAACAGTGCTAACTGTAGTGGAAGTAGATTGAGCTAAATGCTCTTAATGAGTTCGAGTCCTTTTCGGACAGGGTGTGTTCCATGCAGGCACCCTGGAGAACTCACCTATATGAGTGCACGGACGTGGGGCCGCGTCCTTTGAGATTTTGGCTAAATCTCTAAGGCATTCAAGAAAGGATACGAGCACATGGCCATAACGTGCTACCCCGCAGAACATGACTCATATCCTGTACCGTGTGTGTGATCAGTAAAACCGAACTAAAGGGGTCGAATTCAAGGACTTAGTCTATTCAGGCTTCTCCGGGGTATCTGGTTTACTCTAAGTGAAGATTCAAACCCATAAGGTACCTTCACCTATTACATGGTATAAGACGCCCAAAAATTCTTTGTCTCCATTCCAAATCAATTTGTTCCAATCCTCAATTTTTTTTTTTTTTTGTGTTATAGCTGGCTTTATTATGTATTTTTGGTCAGTGGGGGATTGTTGGTATTTGATGACCAAAAATAAATAATTAATACATCTCTCGTGTACTGTAACTGATCCCATATTATTGCATCCGTTTGAAGGTTACACACATGTTTAATATGATACGTGCATGAATGGCATTTATATGCATGAGTTACAAAATGGAGCATTAAAACTGAAACGTTTAGTTATCATTGCCCACCTTGTTTAATGATTTTAATTAGAGGAGTTACACTTCTTCCCATTGCCTATATAAACTTTCCTTGGTCACCATGTGAATATATAGATCCAGTGAGTTCATTTCTCTCTCTCTCTCAGCTAGCTTAACTTGGGGTGTTTATTATCCATAGAATGAGAGCTATGTTATCTACTAAATGTCTATTCTCTTTGATCCGGGCATCTGAAAGGATCGTAGTCTGTTCACTGTGGTTCTTCCGTAGCTCGCACCCTAGAAGAACAAAACCCATTATGGTCGTATCTCTTAGTGGTATGAGTCATTCAACTCTGTGTGTGAGGGGGCCTTATTCACCGAGGACAGAGTGTTTTCACTCGCTTCCACATTTCCGGATACACTTTTCTAATCTCTTACTCTTTTTATTTCGTGTTTTACGATATATTTTAGAGCATGCATGATTTAATATATATTTGATGTTTATATTCTTAATGTGATAAATATAAGAATTTGTGTTTAGCCTAATATTTGTTTGTCACGCACAACATTTGATGTATTGATTCTTCAAAATTATTATTTGTTAAGATACAACATTTTTTTCATGATTTCTTAAAATATTTCTAACACATGAACTACAATCACATTTTCAATAAAAAAAAAGAAGAAGATAAAACGAGAAAAGATCAACCAGTGTAATCAAGCACTATTTTTTTTTTTTATGGAAGATTGGCATGAGCCTTTGATAAATTAGGCAAACGCCGAATGGTGTTACATTCCAAACAAACAAAAGCCAAAACAAGAGAAAATCTCACACCCAAACATGTAGAAGAGGATTCTACTAGTTGGGCTGTGAGTAAAAACACACTTTACATAGCTATATCAAGTTTACCCCTAACAATAGACACAGAAGACGCCCCCGGACAATGCGTCCCCCGTAGCTTGATAAAATGTATGACTCGCTCCCAAACATTTTTCACGTATGCTCTTGCATTCCTGAACAGAAGATGATTTCGCTCTAGCCACACAGCCCAACACACGGTCGGAATAAAATATTGTGAAGTCTTGACCTAATTCACATTTTATTTTTTATCAACCAAACAATTTAATATTTATTATTATTACGTTTCCCTAATAAAAATAACAAAAAATATAATTAAACAGAAAATTATTTATTTCATTGATAAAGTTATTTATTCCTAAAATAAATAAAATTTTCAAAGTAATTTATATTTCTACCCAAACAGACCTTCCAAGAACCACCGTACTGGTTTTAATACAGAGAATTTCTCTCAAGCTTTTAATTGAGGATTGCTACTGCAATTGCGAGTGCAATGTTATGTATTGAGTATAAATTTCATATAGGGAAAAATTCAAATAACCCCCTAAAAATTGTCCAAAATCCTTATAACCCACTGATTTTTCCAAAAATCCATATAACCCCCTCAAAACGTCAATGTAAATCTAAATAGCCCTCTGCATTAAACTTCTATTAATAGATTATGATTATCATGCGAATATTCTGTTTGATTAATTTAAACTGAAAACACAGTATACTAAAACCCCTATAATAAGTTATAAATGTAAAAAATCATATGTCAATGACGATTTTAACTTTCCAAATGAATTTTAAAACCTTATCTGAGGGGTGAAATCATCATTTACAGAAGATTTTTTTTACATTTTTAACACATTGTAGAAGTTTTTTGGTATACTGTGTTTTCAATCTGGATTAACCAAACAGAATATTCATCATCTATCAATAGAAATTTATCTCAGGGGCTTATTTGAATTTATATAGATATTTTCAAGGGTATGGATTCCTGGAAACATAAAGAAGTTAATTATATGGATTTCGTACAGTTTCCAGGGGGTTATATTGATTTTTCCCTTTCATATATGGAATGATGCAAATATTAGTATGATTTCACGTTTTTTTTATGTGAATGTATTGTATGGTTGCGAAGGTATGTATGTGCATGCTTATGTTTTCATATATGTTGAACTCAAAGAACAAAAAAAATAATAAAAAATTAAAGTACGTGAACCGTGAGATTATAGAAAAATAATTAAGATTTTATGCATCAACACAATTTTGATTAAAAAAAGATACTATATTAATTGTTATTATTTTGTTACAATATTAAGTTTTGTTAGGTTATGTTGGTGACACTAATCAATCAATCTCATAAATAACAATTGAGTTATATATCATGCATGTTTGTTTTACTAGTTGAAGCACATGTGCGTTGCACATGTATTAATTTCATGAATGATGTGTTGATCGAAGAGCACATGAAATGCACTCGGGATGATGCACAATATGATATGATATCAATTCATTATCCAAATATTTAGATATGTTGTAATCAAAATCAAAATAAAAAATTTTATGAATAATTTTTCTCTGTAATTTTTTAGATGGAAATTGCAAATTTGATAAGGGTATTTTCATCAACTGAATGTTTTTTCAGGATTGGTGTTTTTATATATAGTATAGGTATATATATAGATATAGATGGTGTGGTCTATCTTGTTTTTGGGAATTGTATAGAGCAGAACCACTTGGAGTTGGGGGACAGAGCTCGCCACTAAGAAAGAATACCATCTGATGGATCTGGCTGAATCGGTGGCCCTAGAGAATCCCTGTCCCACCTAAATTCAAGCTCATGTGAATCAAAACATATATATATATATATATACTAGTCAAGGGCACGCGCAATGCGCGTAATAACAAACACGAATAAGTAGTATTAACTTCTCAACATAAAAAATAGCAGTCACTTTATAAGAATATGAGGAACATTGTCAGACCTAAAAATTGTGAACGATTGTAATAACATTGGATTAAAATTAAGTATTCATTCAACAAGATTACATGTAAACGGGTCAATCATTTTATCAAACAACACTAAGAAAAAGAATTGAATAAATATAATTTTTTAAAATAAATGAAAACGAATGGAACAAACTATCATCGTTAACAATTCAAAATAAAATATTAAACAAGATAACAATAAAACAACACCAAGAAAAAGAATTGAATAAATATAATTTTTTTAATAAATAAAAATGAATAGAACAAACGATCATTGTTAACAATTCAAAATAAAATATTAAACAAGATAACAATAAACAGATAAATACGGTAAACTAATAAATTTGTTATACATTGAAGATTACTCTGTGACGAATCAAAAATAGAAAAAATGAAAGAAAAATCATAATTATATGAGATGAAAACTTACGTGATTTGACAAAAAAAACTACATTTATGGAATCCATCATATATTACTAATATATAAAAAAAAACATTGACATAAAAACTAAAAAAAATACTTATTTTCACATTTAAAAAAAATTGATACATATAGATCTAAAATCAATTAAAAAAAAAGAAAGAAACAGAACAAGTTTTAAATTTAAAAACAAGACATTCATAAATAATTTTATGAGTTTAAATAGGTCCGATTCTATTTGTAATTTTTGTATTTATTAATATAACTAAATTTTTTATTTATGGGTATCTTAATGGGTTAATTTATTAATGTGACTAAAATATTTATATTTTATAATTTTATGGGTATCTTAATGGTCTGAAAAATATTTGAATGAAGCTTCATGAAATTTGAAGTCCAAAAAATCATATTTTGAGATTAGGGATCTGCTTGTAAATCTTAGAATTTGGATCAGGGACCTGTTTATAACACAGATGGGGTCTAGTTGTGAAACTGGTAGAATATTGGGGTATATCTGCAGAAAGCCCAGGAAAAGACAAAATTAGCCGGTTTCGTGAGGGACCTAATTATGAATAAGAGGGACTTGTTTATAACACGTGTAGGGGTTATTTTGTAACAATTTTTAAACCTGGGGGTCTATCTGAAAAAGACCCATTCTTGTTTCGCGTTGTTCTTTGATGCTAACATGGGTGGCTGGGCGAAAAATTTTGTCGCCATCCGGGGCGGTGGTACATTAGAATGTATGTTAGATATATATATATGGGAACTGATTAGGTGCGGTGAACGGCGGGTGCGGCAGCGATCACAGGCCGTCGATCACGGGTTCATCGCATCGGACGGTCGGGTGCGATTCACGTCGACTGTTGGATGCGATGGACTCGCGATCAAACGGCCCACGTCGCGGCCGCACCTGCCGTTCGCCGCACCTAATCGCGAGCCTATATATATATATATATATATATATATATATATATATAGAGTCGTGATATTATACGGTCGTGTGGTCGGTGCGGTCGCGATCACGGGTCCATCGCATCGGATGGTCGGGTGCGAATCACGTCGACCGTTGGATGCGATGGACCCGCGATCGGACGGCCCGCGATCGCGACCGCACGACCGCATATTATCAGAAATATATATATATATATATATAGAGGCCTGATGGGGTGCGGTGGCCTCACCGTGCACCCCATCGTGCGGCAGATGATCTTGACCGTCGGAATTGTGTTTCCAAATCTGATGGTGTGCAATATTTTGATGGATGAGAAGTAACTTGTTAACCAGGTTAACCAGTCAACGTTTATAACCCCATTTTTCAACCCCCTTAGCCTCTCTCTCTCTCCTCATTTTTTTCACGCCAAAACACCTCCACCGAAAGCAAAGGAAAAAAAAGAAAAAAAAGAAGAAGAATGTGAAGAAGGTGAAGGCCACCTCCCGTGCCGGTCCGGACAGCCCCAAATCTGATATTCCTATCCTAAAATGCTTGAAATACATTGTTTCTTAAGATTTAGGGCTTATTTTGCAGGTTTATTTTCAAATCTAGCATTCTTTTCTCATTTGTTTGTAAAACAATAAGTCCCTTGACTTTTTCTTCTTTTCTTTAAGTCCTCAAGTACTAAATGTATTTTCTTTGGGTCCTTTCATCCAACCTCCATCCATTCAACCTATTTTTCTTTCTCTTTTACCCCCAAGTTAACATGAATTTCCAATTTCCCCCACCTCTCTCTTTCTCCTCCCAAAACCTCTCTCTTTCTCCCCAACCTCTCTTTTTCTTCCCCAAACAACTCAAGAAACTGTAAGACCACCTCCACGAGCCCCCATTGCACCGATCCTGCCCCCAACAGAAACTGTAACAGGTATAAGAGTGTACATACTATTCACAATAGTGTACATAGTGTAACACACAGAACCTGTAACAGGTATAAGAGTGTACATACTGTTCATAACAGTATACAACCCGTAACACACCGAACACAGGACCTGTAACAGGTATATGCGTGTACAAATTGATAATAACAGTGTACATCAAATTTCAAAACCTATAAAACACATTTCAAACATAAATTTCATTTCATAAACAGAAATCACATCAATTACATTTGTTATTTATAAATTTCATATTGTTCCTGGATTTTTTAATCCGATCCTCACTCTCTCTAGCTCTCTTGATGATTTTAACTGTGTATTCCCCTCGGAACATTGTTATTTTTTTGTGCAAAATCCATGTTGGTTCCTTTGATGAGGTGCTCGGCGTATTTGAGCACAAACATACCGCAATCAACCCCACAAAAACCATAACCAAGTACCATATCACATACTTGGGGACACTAATCATGCAAATATATGATAAACACTTACCCATTTGTTTGTTGTGGGCATTGATCATCTCTTACAAGTGGCCAGTCTTCAAAATCGGAGATGAAACGAGTGAGTTTAAAATACATCTTTAGCCACTGAACCTACACATTACAATATCATAGTATCAGTGTGCACACAATTAACACTGTTATATAAATAAAATATAAGAGTGTACATAATGTATATAACAGTGTACACTCACTACTCTGTCTGTCGTTTCTGTAAACCCAGCAACAGTTCTCATCGAGTTAACAAGAGATGTTAACAAGCGATACTAGAATCACTGCCTTAGATCAAAATAGAATTATAATAATATTGTATAATAAGGGTGCACATAGGAGGCATATCACTGTACACATAACAGTTTAATCATAAAGAACTAACATTTCATTGGCCTAACAATCAAACCTCCATAAACAAATCTATATGTACTCTAGGTTTAGATAACATTCCATAGTTACCTCGGGTGAAGATACGCAATTAAAAGAACACATAAGGGTGTACATATGAGAACTAACAATGCATAGTGGATGAGATATCTCATAAATCTCACATTTACCATTGCCAAACAAACATCCATAGAGCATAAACAAAAAAAACATTTCGAATAGGTATAAACACCTGGGGCCAGGGGTACACAATCCGAAGACTAATTAGGATGTAAATAAGGATGTACATAGGAAGAATATCAGTGTACAAAGACAGTGTAATTATAAACAACGTAACCAACATTTTTACAAAGGCCAATCAAATCTCCCTGAACAAACCTACATGTACACTAGGTTTAGATAACATTCCATAGTAACCTAGGTGGAGATAAACAATCACAAGAATACATAAGGATGTACATATGAGAACTAACAGTGCACAGTTGATGATATATCTCATAAATCTCACATTTACCATTGTCAAACAAACATTCATAGGGCATAAACAAAAAAATATTTTGAAGAGGTTTACATAAACAAGGCATGGTCATCTGGGGCTAGGGCTACATAATCAAAAGAACAAATTAGGGCAGTAAACATAGATTTCATCGTCTTCGATTCAAAGGGAAGAAAAATCATGTACATATATGCATATAAAGTTCTCTCGTACATACCTTCGGAGCCGTCGATGTTCTTCGAAACGGAATCTGTAGCCATCGAGGCTCTTCGGAGCTGGATTTTACAATGTCGACGACGAGAATGGGGGGATCGGAGGAGGTATTCGTGTGGATGAGAGTTAGGGTTTGGGAGATGGTAGGGAAGAAAGAGGGAGTGTTTTTTGGGGGGAAATGTTTGGGTTTCTACGAGAGAGAGTTAGGAGAGAGGACTGAAGTTAATGAAGGGCATAACAGGGAGATCATGTCAAAAATAGAACAGTAGTTAGTGTCAGGTACCCAAAGAAAATACATCTAGTACTTGGGAATCTAAAAAAAGAAAAAAAATCAAGAGACCTATTGTTATTATCCATGTATCCTCAGAGACTTCTAATTTTTTTTTTTTTTTTTTTTTGTAAGACTCAAATTGAATAACTCAGACAGTATAGCCCATAAAAACACAACCGAAAAGTTGAATTTCCTTTTTTATTTTCCAGCCATGTGATTGGGGTGTCCTAACAACCACGCCAAGTGTGTGGTTTGAACTTTTAAAATAAATTTTTGGGTCAACAAAAGGGCAAAGCTATTCCCACTACCAGAGTTACTATTTCTCACTACCTAAAATTACGAAAATGCCATTATTTATTTTATTTTTTCGTTTCCCTTTCTCACTATCCAGTTCGACAGCGTACAGTCGAAGTGTTCTTCACTGGGACGACAGAGGTCCATCGAACTGTCTGAATAAGTGTCGACAGAGACCCAGTCGAAATGTGTTTCACTAGGACGACAGAGACCCGTCGATCTGTCTGAGCAAGTGTCGACATGGATGTGTCGAACCCTTCAAAACAATAACTTTCTTCTAAGAATTAATCAATTATACAATCATTTAAGTCCTTATAAAAAACAAAAATGTTATTTAAGTTATTTAAGTCTTTTTTAAAATCATTCATATATATATATAGTCGAGTGATTCAGTGCGGGAATGCGGGAAACGACGTCGATCGTTCGATCGCGGGTCCATCGCATCCAACGGTCGAGATGAATCGCCCCCGACCGTCCGATGCGATGGACCCGTGATCGACGGCCCGTGATCGCTTCCCGCACGACCGCATTCCCGCACCGAATCACTTCCCTATATATATATATATATATATATATATACGTGATTACGTGCGGTGAACGGCAGGTGCGGCAGCGATCACGGGTCCATCGCATCGAACGGTCGGGTGCGATTCACGTCAACCGTTTGATGCGATGGACCCGCGATCGGATGGCCCACGTCACGGCCGCACCTGCCGTTCGCCGCACCTAATCATTTTCATATATATATATATATATATATATATAAGAAACAAAAATATCAAACAAATAGTTATTTTAATCAAATAAACAGTAAACATTTCATATAGACAAAAAACATTATTTTATTTTCTAAACAAGTGGAGTCTTTTATAAACAAACTCCGCTTATTTAAAAAAGAAAATAATGTTTTTTTCTATATGAAATGTTTACTGTTTATTTGGTTCAAATAACTCTTTGTTTGATATTTTTGTTTCTTATACTTAAATAAATATATATGTGAATGATTTTCAAAAAGACTTAAATAACTTAAATGACATTTTTGTTTTTCATAAGGATTTAAATGATTGTATAAATGATTGATTCTTAGAAGAAAGTTATTGTTTTGAAGGGTTCGACACATCCATGTCGACACTTGCAAACACACTTCGACGGGTCTCTGTCGTCCTAGTGAAACACATTTCGACTAGGCCTCTGTCGACACTTATTCAAATAGTTCGACGGACCTCTGTCGTCCCAGTGAAGAACACTTCGACTGATGTCGAACTGGGTAGTGGAAAAGGGAGAAAAAATTAAAAAAATAATAGCATTTTCGTAATTATAGGTGGTGGGAAAGTTAAATAGGATAGTGGGACTATCACTGCCTCAACAAAAATGTAGCAATTGACAAATGTAGCAAGTGACGTGGCTGATAACGTTTTATAAGAAGACTGAATTACCCTGCCACGTGGAAATGCACGGACATGCAAGAAAAAACGTGTCATCCGTTGTCACATGAACAAGCCCCTCCCCTCCCCCCCCTCTCGAGTGGAAAACCAGGTTACAGGCTTTATCGGGTCGGATGGAAAATTCATGTTTGGTCCCAATTCGAATATTCCACTATGAAATCCATTTGTGATTATATTTTGTAAAAAAAAAAAAAAAAAAACTAAACTGTGAATGAAACTTTAAAATATTTTATCATTGGGCGGGTTCGCTAGAATTTTCTTTTAAGAGACTTTGTTAAATTTTTTAACACTCGCCAAATTTAATGTGAGACCTCATATTATATGTTGTACGTTTTTAACTAACGATCATCGAATTAATATATATTTTATTGTATGCATGTCTTTTATTTTTTCGAAAAAAAAAAAAGAAATACAAAAGAGACAATCAAAGCGGATGAGATGAGATCCGACCCGATTACATGCAAAACAGCTTCCGAGGCAACCAAAGCCCACTGAAATCTCCATATAAAATGAACAAAAAAAATCCAATCTTTTGATCTTCACAGCTGCACAGAACAGAAGAAAAACAAAACAAAGAGAGAAGAAGAAGAAGAGATGGCGACAGAGGAGATGAAGAAGAAGAAGAAGGTGATGGTGGCGATAGACGAGAGCGAGTGCAGCCACTACGCGCTCGAGTGGGCGCTCGACAACCTCCGCGACAGCATCATCTCCTCCCCTTCTTCCGCTTCTGCGGCGGAGGAGGAGCGAACGCTCATAGTATACACGGCACAGCCCCTCACCAACCTCAGCTACCTCACCGCGGCCTCCTATGGCTCCGCTCGTACGTTCTCTATCTCCAGTTACGCTCTTCCCCTTTCTCTCCGGTCTTTCATGATCGCTCGATTACTTGAGTTGGATTGGGTGTTTGTGTTTGTGTGTGTGTGTTTGGGTTTGATTGATAAACTTCTGTTGTTTTTATGGGTTTTTTTATATCAAAAAGAAATTTTTGATCTTGAGATTTGGGGATTGTGTTTTTCTAGGTTTGATTGGGTTTTAGAAGGGGGTTTTTTTTAAAAATCAATTTTTAGTGATTTTTTTTAGTTATCTGGGTTTATGTTAGTTCTATCTGTAGATTTTATCTCCCATTGGGTTTTGGAGGATCAGCAAAAGTTAGGATTTTGTAAGGTTTATTTCACCCTCTCATCAAGTTGTTGTAACATTGTCAATGTATTTCAGCTCCCGAGTTGATTAGGTCGCTCCAAGATAATCAAAAGAAGATTGCTCTTGCACTTCTTGAACAAGCTAAGGAGATATGCGCCAAACGAGGAGTATATACTTTTCTTACTTTGTTCTTTTTAAATTCATCAATTTGCATATTTAGGTAGAGTTTGGATGATTCTATTTTTTGCAGATTCAAAATTAGCCCAAACATGTTTCCAAATGCCCCAAATGGTCCTAGCTTTTGAAGGGGAAAAAAAACTTTTAGTTGTAAATGGGGAAAAAACACTTTCAGGAATCTAACATGTTGAGCTTTGAGTGAAAATCTCATTTTCAAACAGGTTTTCGAACATGATAAATTCTTTATCTGCTGCTATTTGTTGTGCTGATTATCATGTGTACAAAGTATTCATTTATCCTTTATCTTTGTAATTACTTTAGTGGCATATATCATGGGATGATATCCATATGCAGCACTATTTCTGTGTCCGTAACACTCATTTCATGCAATAGAAATGAGTAATTCAGACATTGTATATTTAGATGTGCCTCTTGCCCCTCTTAGTTCTTGTGCGACTGGCAAAACTAGAGATTAAAGGAGTTTTAGAAAGGAAAAATTAAAAGCAGTCAGGTTAGATATGTTATACGAGTTTGAATGTTATTGGAGAAAGCAACATGTGAAAAGGTAATTGAAATAGGGAAATTTAAGGTGTATGGGTGACACTAGTGTAAGATATAAATGAGTGCATTAGAGCTTAAGTAACCTTCATATAGAGTGTGAGGAAATTGGAGTTGATGGTTCATGGAGAAGGAGAAGGCCAAGGGTGGGTGGGTGGGTGTGTGTGTATATATAGAGAGAGAGAGGAATGATGGGGTGGGGATGTGCGGTCGTGCACCCCATCACGCGGCCTGTAATTGCAATCTTTCGATCGCTGATCTCATGAACAACGGTGGTTGATGGTTTTTAAAAAAATTTGTAATCGGAAGATCCGGTTCTAAAGAATGTGATGGGTACCCCCCCCCCCCCCAAGTATTTTCACTCCCTCTCTCTCCTCTCATTCACTTCTCTCCTTTTTTCTCCCCCAAATCACACCAGGCACCACAAAACACCTCACCACAGAACATTATGATCACTAAATAAACATGAACTATTAAATAAAGCCCAAAAACCTAATTTGTAACATAAAAAATACCTAATTTGTAACATAAAAAACCCTAATTTGTAAAATAAAATATAAAACATACATTGATGGAGTGATTCGGATCTGATTTATGGAGGGAGAGGAGAGGTTTGATTTTTGGGAGTAAAAGAATAAGAAGAATGAAAGAAGTGATTAGGGAAAAAAAAAGAATGAAAGGAGGGGAAGGGAAATGGGGGGAAAAGCCACAGAGAATTGAATGAGAGGAGAGAGTGTGGAACTCGATCTCCCGGTTACAAATTTTTTTATTTATAAAAATCATCAACAGTCATCTGATCGCGAGATCAGCAATCGGACGGCTGCAAATACAAGCCGCATGATGGGGTGCACGCTATGATGCCGGACAGAGGAAGAAGAGAGAGAGAAAGGTAAAGAAGGAGAAAATAATAATTCTTCAAATTCATCAATAATCCCCCATTCCGGGTAAACCATGTGTTTAAATAATAAAACAAACTAAGTGATAACTAACCAACACCAATCAAATCTTAACTGACCAAAACAGATCTTATCCTAACTAATCAAATCCAACCATATCCTAACAAATCAAATCTAAACAAATCTTCAAATTTAATCTAGTAAAAGATTATCTTAAATCATCCATCTAATGGTGACGATTACGTCTTGTGTATGTGCGAATTGGGAGATCCACATCAATTCTCCCCGGCTGAGAAGAACTCGTCTTTGGCGAGTAACGGTGACAATACTGCTCCAGAAGGTTCGAATCGATCTGGCAAAAATCATCCTCAGTGATCCACGTGGCATCTGTAACTGGCTCATTCCTCCACTTGATGAGATATCTCTGAAAAGCACCATCTTGGGCAAGGATAGTTTGATCCTCGATCACATCTTCAATTTCGTCAACAAGTTGTGGTAGTGGTGGAAGAATCGGTGAAGGCGTTATGGTCTGTACAACTTGATCAGAAGATGTACCTGTAGGTAGTGCAAGAGGCTCAAAGGTGCCTTGGTAAGGAAATAAATCTGCCACATTGAACACTAGATTAATATTCATATCAAGAGGCAAATCAAGTACATAAGCATTAGGTCCTTGTTTACTAATGATACGAAAAGGTCCAAATGATCGGGAGTGAAGTTTCTTGAAAGAATTTTTGGGGAAACGCTCCGGTCGCACACGTGCCATTACTTGATCTCCTTCCTTGAACTCCTGAAACTTGCGGTGAATATCTGCAGACAACTTATAATTTTCATTACTCAGTGTAATTTTGCGTTGTATATCAGCATGTAAGTCACGGATGTGTTAGGCAAAAGATTCAGCAGACTCAGAGGAGCAAATATCAATAGGTAATGGAATTAAGTCAATGGGTTTTCGAGGTG
Organism: Acorus calamus; assembly: GCA_030737845.1. NCBI lineage: Eukaryota > Viridiplantae > Streptophyta > Magnoliopsida > Acorales > Acoraceae > Acorus > Acorus calamus. Next base: position 17,814,064 of record CM060858.1, on the reverse strand, counting down.
AAAAACCATGTACAATCTCAAAAGGGCTCTTTCCAGTTGATCTATTAACTGAGCTATTGTAGGCAAATTCAGCAGTAGATAAAATTAAATCCCAAGTGGTTAATCGCTCACTCACTAGACATCTCAATAGATTTCTCAAACTTCTGCTGACAACCTCAGTTTGGCCATCAGTCTGAGGATGAAATGCAGAAGAGAACTTTAACTGAGTGTTGAACATTTTCTACAATGTCTTCCAAAAATAGCTGACAAACCTAACATCACGGTCAGACACTATAGATAATGGTAACCCATGTAAACGTACAATTTCATTAAAGAACAACTTAGCTACCCGTGAAGCGTTGGCGGTTTTATTACATGGAATGAAGTGGGCCATTTTAGAAAATCTATCAACTGCCACAAAAATAGAATCATGTCCTCTTGCTGTTTTAGGTAAACCAAGAACAAAATCCATGCTAAGGTCTTTCCATGGGGTATGAGGGACTGGTAATGGATCAATGGGCTGAATTCATCTCTTCCTTTCTTCACAAATATGATGATGATGAAAATTTTCTTTCTTTCAATGTGTAGCCAAACCAAATCTGAATGGTAGTGATGTCCGTGCTGCAGTCGGTCTGGACAGCAGCTTTTTTTTTTTTT